>CM076574.1:1357921582-1358054566 GCA_034641835.2 Pinus albicaulis
GGACTTTAAAGGATAACATCCAACATGAAGTTCATGTTTGGGAACCTGATTCATTGGAGAAGGCATTTAAATTGGCAAGAAAAACTGAATGTAAAATTATGGCGACAAGGAATCCTACCACTCACTTCTATAAAGATGGAAGTGTTGCTACTCCTAGACTTCCACAACCTACAAGGTTGACACCACAACAATTGGAATAAAAAATAGCAAAAGGGCTTTGCTATATTTGTGATAGCAAATACACTAAAGGTCATAAATGTACTGAGAAGGAATTATTTTACGAAGATTGTGAAGAGGAGGAAGAAAACGAACAAGAAACTTAAAAAGAAGAGGTTATACGCCAGGAAACAACCCTAGAAGAAGAAGAAATGAGTGTAACCATATCATGTAATGAATTGCCAGGTATTACCACTCCTCAAACTGTTAAGATAGAAGGACATATAAAGAAGAAAAAGGTAATAGTGTTGATTGATTCGGGTAGTACCCATAATTTTATTCATTGTAAGGTAGCCAAGGAATTGAATTATTTCCTATACCCAGCACCAGAATGTCAAGTGATGGTTGCAAATGGAGGAACTATAAATTTCTCTGGAAAATTTCATAATATCAAGCTAACCATGGCGGAATATGTATTGAATAGTCCAATTCTTTCCATTCCAATGGGAGGTGTTGATGTTGTACTAGGAGTACAATGGTTACAATCTTTGGGAACGAGATCTTTTAATTTTCCAGAAATTTTCTTGAAAAAAAAATTGGAAGGAAAGGAAATAGAATTATGGGGTATCACAGGGAATCCGGGAAAGATAATAAGCTCTAATTTCATGACAAAGCTTCTGAAGAAAGAACAACAAGGCGTAATTGCACAATTATTCTCACTAGAAGTTCCAACATCAAAATCATCTAATTCTCTAGATCTCCAAAAATTCTTGGACAATCATTCCAAGGTGTTTGAAACTCCCAAAGGACCCCCACCTATTCATGATCATGATCCTGCTGTTCATTTGATTCCAGGAAGTGTTCCTCCAAACATCACGCCTTACAGATATCCTTATGTCCAAAAGAGCGAATTGAACGTATGATTGTAGAAATGTTAGACGCTAGTATAATTCAACCTAGTCAAAATTCTTTCTCTGCACCAGTAATGTTGGTGCACAAGAAGGATGGATCATGACACATGTGTCTGGATTATAGGGAGCTCAATAAGCTCACTATTAAAGATAAATTTCCCATTCTTATGATTGATGAATTATTGGATGAATTACATGGAGAAATTTATTTTACCAAGTTGGATCTTCGTTCAGGATATCATCAAATTAGAATGAAGACAGAAGATATTCCAAAAACAAAATTTCGAACTCATGAGGGTCATTATGAATTTTTTTTCATGCCTTTTGGCCTTACCAATGCACCTTCTACATTTCAAGGGTTGATGAATTCCATTTTCAAACCCTTCCTTAGAAAATCGGTGCTAGTATTTTTTGATGATATACTAATCTACAATAGGTCTTGGAAGGATCATGTTCTACATGTTGACAGGGTGCCCAAATTATTGGAGGAGAAACAATTATATTCAAAAACATCCAAATGTTTCTTTGGAGTACAAGAGGTGGAATATCTGGGTGATATTGTATCTCATGAGGGTGTTAAGGTAGACCCTAACAAAATTAAATCCATTAAGGAGTGGAAAGTCCCCACAAACATGAAGAAGTTGCGAGGATTTCTCAGGTTAAAAGGGTATTATCACAAGTTTGTTAAGAACTATGGGAGAATAGCAGCACCTCTAACAAAATTATTGAAGAAAGATGCATTTTCATGGAATCCTAAAGCAATTAAGGCCTTTGAACATCTTAAAGAAGCAATATGCCTAGCACCGGTCTTAGCTACGCCAAACTTCACAAAAACCTTTGTTGTGGAATGTGATGCTTCAGGAAATGGAATTGGTGTTTTTTTAATGCAATAAGGAAGACCCGTTACTTTTGAAAGCCATCCAAACAAAGGAAAGTATTTGCAGAAAGCTATTTATGAGAAGGAAATGTTGGCAATACTACATGCACTAAAGAAATGGCGACCTTACCTAATGGAAAGAGACTTCAAGGTAAAAACTGAACATGATAGTCTTAAACAATTTTTGGAACAAAGAATATCTTCAGAAGGGCAGCAAAAATGGGTCACAAATTTGTTGGGTTATGACTTTGAAATCATCCACAAAAAATGGAAGCTAAATTTTGTCAAAGATGCACTCTCAAGCAAGGATGAATAGGTGGAAGCATTGCTTTGTGCCATTTATATTATCCAACCAGATTGGACAATTGAAGCAAGGGACGAATGGAGGAAGAACGAAGAAGTGTGGACACTCATTCAAAATTTGCAGCAAGATCCTAGTACATATGATACATTTAGTTGGAAAAATGATTCCTTATGGTACAAAGATCGCTTATATATTTGTAAGAATGCCCAACTAAAACAAAATATTCTTTTGGAATTTCACATTTCTCCTTTAGGAGGACACTCGAGATTTTTAAGAACTTACCACGGAGTGAAGAAAGAATTTTTTTGGGATGGCCTTAAATATGATATTCAAAATTTTGTGGCGTAATGTTTGGTTTTCCAACAAAATAAATTTGAGACAATTAAGACCTTGGGTCTTCTACAACCTTTATCCATTCCAAGTCAACATTGGGAGGATATTTCAATGGATTTCATCACTGGTTTACCTAAGCTCGAAGGAAAGAGTGTCATCATGGGGTAGTTGATAGACTTACCAAGGAAAGAGTGTCATCTTGTTTGGGTACTCAACTAGCTCATAGCTCTTCATATCATCCTATTAGCCATCTATAATAGTTTGTCAAAGAAAAAGATGGCTTTGTGACCTCAAGCCTTCAAGAGATAGTTTCCTTTGAAAACCTATCATATTTTGAAGTCTTATAATGTTTTTTATCCTTTGAATTAATCTTCACTGTTGTTTCACTATAAGCCCTCAAGGACCTGCTGTTCACCAAGAGAAAACTACTTATAAAACTCCATTTCTCACCATTCACCCCTCCATTTCACTCCCACAAAATCTCCATTTTCATCCTTGCTTCCCTCACCAAATCCCTCAAAAACACCTTCATTTAACCCCTAAATCACCTTAACCCTCTTCTAAACCTTATATCTCCCATTTATTTGGTTTAAATCCATCCACTTTAACCTACCGAAACCCCATTTGGCCTTAAAAATCACTATTTTTGGGCATAAAGCATTCTTCCGCAATATAAAGGTTTTTAAGCCCCCAAGGGCTTATATCTTTCAGCCCTCCATCTCATATGTCCTAAATCCTCACGACCGGGTGCTTAAAAACATAAACTCTTGTGTTAAAACCTTACCCTCTATTTATTTTTCCATTCCCTGACAGCATGGTTTCGACTAAATATGGAGCATTGATCTTCACAGATCAATGGCCATCAGGCCATCCTTCCCTCCACCCGTTCACTTACCATGCTTTCCTCCTTTCAAATAACCCGCTCCATATTTGAATCTCAACCATCCATTCAGGTGATCCGATGATCGGGACCTCACCCGATAACCCATTTAAACCATCCACTACACGACAAAACAATTGACGTCACCATAGACCCCACCATACATACACCGCGCAGCTCTTCACCTGTCGCGCTCAACCATTACCATTGGATCTGGAGCTTCCGATCCAACGGTCAACGATCAATATCATGCAAATTTTGGCCTCTCCCCATAATGAGCTACTTTCGCGCGATAAAAGTGGTTTTAGAAATCCACGTGTCGAACGCTAACACATATTGCGTTCCTTTCGGTTAATACCGCTTACCCCTCAGAGCCCGCGCGAAAACCACCAATGGTTTTCCTGAAACCACTAATCCTCAATTCGCACCATATTTTCAAATTAAACCCTGGTTCTGTGTTTTACCACAGAAACCCATTCTCTGCTGCAAATCCCTCCCTCCTCACAGCTCCTAAACGCTTCCATGAACCCTCCAAAGCAGTTTTAACCAATCATTCGTAGGATTTAATTAACTTTGTGTGCTCTATGCAGGTTTAATAAAGTTCAAGGTTAAAACCCTCCCGCAAATAATTACAGTGACATGGGCCAAGGATGACGATCCTCATGGCCCTGGTTACAAATTTAAAGGGTTTTGAATTCTAAATTACATGTTTAAAAAAAAAAAAGGTTGATAAGTCATGATTATCGGCTTTCTAAACAAATTCTCCAGCAAACCCTCTGCGTACCTGCAAAATAGCAAACACAGTCAACATCAGTTAATAATAGAGTATCAGTGTCAAAGATGAAGATCAAAGCATAATTGAAGGATTAAAGATGTTAATCAAAGCTTAAAGGATAAAGGCATGAACCCTGAAATCAAAGGCCTAATCCACAAATGAAGACAGATCCAAAAAACCTCGAATGCCACATCAAAGGGGCTAATTGAATCCCCAGCTACCATATTGCCACTTGTAACCTATCTGCCTCAAAGGAATACCCAGATCAAATCTCAGTCAAAAAACATTAAGGCCAAAGGCTGCTAACAGTTATTACAAGCAAAATCAAATATTTCACACTGACAGCAAAGTTATTGTAAAAGATAAAAAGATTCTTAAAGTCAATCTTTTCACCCACTAAGCCTAAAAAGCAGAAAATAGAGTTAATGAAACAGAGTTGTAAATTGAATGCTTTCCTACCTTATGCCTTGCATGGTTTTCAAGGCTAGGAATTGCTTTTAGTATGGAATTAATGATATCTAACCCTAGAACTGTTCAACCTCCTCTTTCTTCTATAAATACTTCTGAACAAGATGGTTGATTGTTGGTTGGTCACTAGTTGTAACATTGGAACTCTTTGAAATAATACATAGTCTGTGTGAAGTTGAGGAAGAAATTGAAGTCTTGTAAGCTTGATGATGTTGTGACATGCTTGTTCTTGAGAAGGCTCTATCATTGGATCCCTGAGCTTGGTTGTTGGTGATGTATTCTGAACTGTCTATTGTTTTTCCTGTTTTCATTTTGTTCCATAAATTCTTACTACAGTAGGGTGAAAAGTTTAGGCTAAGAAATGACTCCTGGAAGCACCTTAGACCTGTTTATCCTTCACTGTTTTATGTTTTCTTCTGTTGAGGCAATTTAGAGTCTTTAATAATTCTCTTGAACCCTTTATGCTTTTTTATTTCTCAAATAGTTCAAATAGTTGGTTCCAGCGTGATTTATGGTTTTCCCTGCTTGTCTGTTGCCACTTGAAAGTTGTTTTTGAAGTCTCCCTTTGAAGTACCATTGTTTATAGTTTTCCAAAGAGGTCCGTTTTGATCATACCCTTTGTTCCTGCTTAAATAGTTGTTTTAAAGGTCTTTATAGTTGTAATCATTGATGTGTTAGGTGTTCCCTCTTCTATGACTGCGATTATTAGTGAATCTTTCATGTTTTCTAAATCCTTTGAAATAAAATATTTGAGGAAATAGGATGTGCTCCTGAATCTTAGATTTCATTTTAAAAGTTGTCTTGAAGTCATTATTTGCTTAAAGTGTGGTTTGTAGAATTTATGGTTAGCCCTGTCTATAAAATACCTCTTTATTTTCAAGTTATGTTTTTAAGTTCCCTTTGTTGAGAATTCAAACTCTCTTTTCAAATCACTGATGTCCATCTCATTCACAAAAACTAAAGGATCCTGTGGCCAAGTTATATTTTCCCTTTGATATCCCATATCCATTTATGAGCTTGTTATTCACTTCGTCTTGACTCCATTACCCAATGAACCTAACACTTTTTCTTTCTATCTATACTACCTATACCTTTCATGTTCTGCTATACCAATTCAACCAAACAAACAAACCAAAACAACTTGCACTTAATAACTAGTCTAAAATCAATACTTAAAAGCAAACAAGATATATCTTTGCAAAACATTTGAGAGATCCCTCTCTGAGAACAGGAGGACTAGATCCTGGAACTCTAAATATTGGTTCTGATGTTGTCTTGTCTTTTGGTTATCCAATCTATCAAAACTCAGGAATCCCAACATAATGGCGATCACGGTGGGTCCTTCTAAAACTAAACACACTTAAACATCCCTTAGAAGACCCACATATCCGTAAAACTGATACTATCTGATGATATTAGCTTAACAAAGAATACGCTAGGAATTTGTTATCCCACCTCATCACCAACATAATGGCGATCACGGTGGGACGTATTGAATCTATGTTAGCCTAGCAGACTACCATAAAATCATTAGTCCTTCAGTTTCCTAAGAAAATCAGTTAGAAAGCCATAGAGTAGACTCTGTTTGTTTTAAAACACCTTAGCTAAGTGTTCAAATCAGATATAGCACACTCCCATAACCATAGAAATATATAAAAATCCAAAAATATTTCAGATTGGCTTCATAAAAAAACATGGTGGTGGAACCATAAAACATTTTACCTTCACAAAAGCTAAAAAATTTCCACCTGGCGACTCCACTAGCCCCAGTAGGCCTATTACTCATCTAGGTTTCCAGATCTCTTTAGGACTGTGTTAACCAGCCTTGAGGAAGTTTAGAAACCTAGTCTCATACTAGAATATTCATTGTGAGAGGCAAAACTTTCAAAACAATCCCTAAAAAAAAAAAAAAAACTTCAGCCTCTCTCATTTTTGAAAAACCAGTTTCGCTTCACACAGGATCAACACTAGATCTCATCCAGACCCTAATCCTCCTACAATAGTTGAAAATCTAGAGAATATTTTGTGGTAGACTTCTAAATCTGGAAAATCAACTGCTGATAGGAGCCTCTTAAGAACAAAATTTGTCCCTCAAAACCTTGAAACTGCAGATTTGCAGCAGAGCTCTAGTAGAGAAGCTTCACCTTATACTCCTCCTGATTCCTAGCTTCTTCACCACTTCAGCCTCTTCCATAACAAATCTCCTCAAAACCAGTTTTCCAGCCCAAGTGTTTCTTCCACTTCATTCCATACCACCACTGTCCAAAACACCCCATTTCAGCCCACTTTCCCTCCTATCAATCCACCTCCTGTAAATCCACCTTTCTTTCTAGCCATAGCAGCATGGTATGCCCCCCTAGTATTAGCACAGCCTATGGTTCCCTTACAAATGACTATCAATCAAAAATTCCCCATTTCACTGGAAAAGAATCTACCACAGCCCAACAACATGTAGACAGAATGGAAGATGCTTTTGATTACATGGAGATAGATGATGAGACCATTAAAATGAGAATCTTTGCCCAAATTTTAGGAGGAGAAGTAAAAAAGTGGTTTAAAAGCTTAACCCCTAACAGCATCAATTGTCTCCCTTCTTTGCATCAAACATTCATAAACAAATGGGAAATCAAAAAGAACCCTCTCCAAATATTAGCAAAGTATAACAATCTTAAAAGAAATCAAGGGGAGAGTGTTCATGACTACTCCACTAGGTTTAACAGTGTTTACAATGCTCTTCCACCTCACATGAAACCTCCCCAAGGCTTGGCCTTAGTAAAATATCCTGAAGGATTTGATGCTAAAATGGCCTATCAACTAAGAGAGAGAGATTACCTAACTTTATAAGACATGCAGAAGGGGGCTGTAAGTGTAGAGGAAAATTTAATTGAGAAAAGAGGAAGGGTAAGATCAGAAAAGAGGGTAACTTATAAAGATGACACTGCACCCTTACCCTCATCTTCTGACACCAAAATTGACAACCTAGTGAAAGTGATGGAAAGAATGCTTGAAAAGATAAATTTAAATGATAGAGTGCCACCAAGAGACAATCAGAAAAACCCCCAAAACAGAAATAGAAACCAGAATTATAGAAGAGAAAAAAATCAAGATAGACAAAGAGACAATGACCAACAGATTATACCTCCCTTCCAACAAAACTATGTAGATCAAGACGAGGAAGAAAGGGAGATTGAAAGATTGGGAGAAAATCATGTAAACTTGATTGGATCAGACAGTGGGGATGATGTCTTCTTCACTAAAGAAGAACAAGGTTTCTTCTCCTCAGATCAAAATGAAAACACTTATGAGGATTCTGAAGATTATAGGTTGGGGTTTGACAATGCAATCATGGAGGTACACAAACAGTATGATCTTAGAAGCAAAGGGAACCTAGATAATTCAAAAGATAAAAACACTAGCACTGTTGTTAGGAAAAATACAGAAAATTCACCTAAGAAAACAACAGAGAAAACCAACACTTTGGCTAAGAAAATAGATTCGAACAAAGAGAAAAGAAACCAGCCAAATGTTGAACAAAGCAGCCCTAGCACCTCAGCTAGTGGCCCTAGTAAAACTATCCCAAATGACAGTCCAAACAAAGTTCAGCAAATCAAAATTGCTGAAAGGAATTCAATTGAAAAAACAGATGTAAATATGACAAAAAAAATAGTTCCTTTCAACCTTGAGGGAAAGATTGCAAAAATAAAAATTACTATACCCCTAGCTGAACTAGTAACCCAAGAAGTGTACAAAAACTAGGTTTTAAAAGCTTTAAATTTAAGAAGTGACACTGACACATTGAACTTGATAGATGATAAACCAGAGTTGTTATTTGGTCCTAAAGTTGAAGGAAAATACCAAGAAGGAGTTTTCCCTCCCTTCTATGTCAGTTTGAATATACATGATAGAATATTACACAATACCATGTTAGACTTTGGAGCTTCACATAATCTTATGCCTAAAGTAGTAATGGAAAGCTTAGGCTTAGAAATTACTAAACCATACAAATATTTGTATTCATTCGATTCAAGCAGAGTCAAATGCTTGGGTTTAATCAAAGATTTATGTGCTAACTTATCTCAAATCCTTGCTAAGAGTCTAGCGATGGACATAGTAGTGGCTGACATTCCCCCAAAATATGGCATGCTTTTATCAAGATCATGGGGAGCCAAACTTCAGGGGAGCCTTCAAATGGACATGTCCTATGCCACCATCCCAATATTCAACCAGAATAGAAGATTATACAGGGAATCCCACATGAAATACATGGTGAGCAGCATCGATAAAAAAACAACTCTCCAATATACTCCATTAAATCAAGCTTAGATTCCTTTATCTTGTTCAACACAGATGAAATCACTCAACAAGAGAAGGAAAACAAAGAAAAGATCAGTTCACCAAAACAATCTAAGCTACCATCAACTCAGATACAAAATATTAGTAATCATCAGCAACAAGAACATGAAAATGAGACAGAAATACTTTGGACAATAAAATTCAATGGGTCTTGTAATAAAACAAGTGCAGGGGTAGGTGTATGGATCCATAACACAAATCAGGCATACTCTTACAAATTGGATTTTCCATGCACCAACAATATTTCTGAATATGAAGCCCTTCTCCTTGGCTTACAGTTGCTTAAACAATTAGAAGCCCAGAAAATATTAGTCTTAGGATAATCTGAATTTATCATAAGACAAATTAAAGGGGAATATTCAGCCAAGAACCCAAGACTTAGAGAATATCGAAATGTTGCACTGGATTTACTAAAAACCTTTGAAAAATATGAACTCATTTTCATACCAAGAGCCCAAAATCATCTAGCAAATGAACTTGCCTTCAATGCCAGCAATTGCCAAGTACCTCAGATAAATGAACAACTCAATGTAAAGGTAAAAAACAGGCCTGTTGTGCCTGACAATGAGGATCATTGGCAAGTGTTTGACACTGACAAACACATAGATGATTTCCTAAAATCAGAAAATGATTTTTCCATACCAACATTAGAAACCAGCCATGAATAAAACTATTTGGATAAAGAACAAATCCCAGAAACATAAATGACATATTCTGCTGATATAAATCACTGTGAAAATATTTTTAAGGAAAAATTATTTGAAAACGTAGACCAGAAGGACTTGGAAGTTTTACAATGTAAGAATGATACAATTCCAAGAGGTCTCACACCCTTAGAACACCTTTTTGACTTTAATGATGTAGCCAAAGAACCAAGAATGGAGCCTATGGAAACATATGTAGAAGAACATAACATAGGCAGCCTAGCAGAACACAAGATGATCAAACTATCCAGCACTCTCCCAGCTCATATAAAATTGCAATACATAGAGTTGTTCAAAGAATTTTGGGATGTGTTTGCTTGGGGATACCAAGATCTGAAATCTTATGATACCAGCATCACTCAACACAAAATTCCTCTTAAGGAAAATCAGAAACCTTTAAAACAGAAACTAAGAAGGATAAACCATGTTTTATTGCCTTTAGTTAAGAAAGAAATTGAAAAGATGTATGATGTTGGGATTATAGTATCCCTTAGATATTCAGAATGGGTGTCAAACCTAGTTTCTGTTAGGAAAAAGACAGGGGAAATCAAGCTCTGCATTGAATTTAGAAATCTAAATAGAGCCTCCCTGAAAGACAACTACCCCTTGCCCAAGATGGACCATATACTTCAAAGGGTAGTTGGGTCAAAAATAATATCATTGTTGGATGGGTTCTCAAGGTACAATCAGGTGTTAGTGCTCCCAAGTCATCAACACAAAATTGTTTTTACTACACCTTGGGGCACCTTTATGTATGTAAAAATTCCATTTGGTTTGATGAATGCAGGGGCCACCTTCCAAAGGGCCATGGAAATAGCCTTCTCAGAAGATATTGGCTATTTTATAATCATTTACCTTGATGACATAACTGTTTTCTCTAAAATTGATGAAGAACACTTGATTCATTTAAGAAAATTTTTTGAGAAATGTAGGAAATTCAGAATATCTTTGAATCCCAAGAAGACACTCTTTGGTCTCCAAGAAGGCAAGCTTCTTGGTCACATAATTTCAGAAGAGGGAATCAAAGTAGACCCTAATAGGATTGATGGCATATTGAAAATCAGCCATCCAAGAAGCCTCAAAGAATTGCAATCTTTCATTGGAAAGATTAATTTTTTGAGGAGGTTTATCCCCAACCTTGCTGAGCTATTAAGAAACATTACAAACATGCTTAAGAAAGAGGTAGGTGTTAAATGAACAACACAAGCCAAACAATCATTTGAACTGGTTAAACAAGCTCTCACTCAAACACTAGTCTTGATTAGTCCAGATTTCACCAAAGATTTTTATATCATTTCTTTTGCATCTGAACATACAATAGCAGCAGTATTACTTCAAAAGAATGACTTGGGGCAAGAACAACCAATATCCTTTTTTAGTAGGGCCTTAAGAGATTCTCCTCTCAGATATAACATCATGGAGAAACAAGCCTTAGCATTGGTGAAAGCATTAAAAGACTTTAGAGTCTATATTTTACACTCTCACATCATTGCTTTTGTTCCACATACTGTTGTCAAGGATATTCTAAGTCAAGACCCTGATGGTAAAACAGGAAAATGGATTGCTACTATTCTTGAATATGACTTAGAAATCAAGCCCACCAAACTGATTAAAGGGCAGGGAGTAGCAAAAATCATGGCTGAGTCGAACTTCCAAGCACTAGATATGAACATGGGTGATGTGTTGGAAGAAATAGAAGAATTCACATCTCCTTTCATAGCAGCAACATTTTTTAATTCACCTTGGTATGCTGAAATCATTTATGTACTTTTATATTTGAATGCCCCCCCCCCTTCTTTGTCTAAAACTAAAGCTAGATTTTTGAAACAAAAGGCTTTAAATTATTGCTTATTAGATGGGGTATTGTATTGGAAAAATGCTGTTGGAATTTTTCTTAAATGTTTACTTGAGGATGATGCAGGAAAAATCATGTATGAGCTGCATGAAGGAGAATGTGGGGGACACCTCTACTAGAAGACCACAGCCAATAAAATCCTCAAGTCTAGCCACTATTGGCCCACCCTTTTCTCAAATACTCAGAAGTTATTCATGTCTTGCCATAAGTGTCAAATTTTTGATGGAAAAATAAAACTCCTTCCCTTACCTTTACATCCTATCTGTGTTGAAGCACCCTTCCAACAATGGGGCTTAGACTTCATTGGAGAAATTCACCCATCTTCATCAGCCCAGCATAAGTGGATCCTCACTACCACTGATTATTTTACCAAGTGGATAGAGGCCATACCATCTAGGAATGCTACTGACTCTGTCATTATCAAGTTCTTGGAAACTAACATCCTATCTAGAATTAGTTGTCCTAGAAAAATCATCACAGATAATGTTGTTGCCTTCAAGTCCAAAATAATGGTTGATTTCTATTGCAAATACCACATCACCTTAGGCCATTCTATTGCCTACTACCCCCAAGGAAATGGATTAGTTGAATCCTTCAACAAGAGCCTCATCAATATCGTCAAAAAGTTGTTGGAGCAAAATCAAAAATCATGGCACAGTAAGTTGGTTCATGCCTTATGGGTTGATAGATTAACTACTAAGAAGTCAATAAATATGTCCCCCTATCAGCTGGTCTATGGCTTGGATGCAGTCTTCCCAACATCATTAGGAGTTCCAGTCATGAAACTCCTTCAAGAAGTAAAAATTGAGGAAAATGATATGCAGAGAAGAATCAATCAAACAATTCATTTGCAGCAATCTAGAGAGGAGGTTTATGAAAGAACACAACTAGTCCAAGAAAATATCAAGAAACTATTTGACAAAAGGACTAAGGAAAATAATTTCCAAATTGGAAATTTTGTTCTTAAATGGGATTCAAGAAGAGAAGAGAAGGGAAAACATGGAAAGTTTGAAAATCTATGGAAAGGACCCTACATTATTCATGCTGAGAGGGGTCACAATGCATTTTTCCTAAAAGAGTTGAATGGAGAAGATCTATATGGAGGTCCTTTCAATGGCAGGATGCTCAAACATTATTTCTATCAAGAGTCCTAGATTTCAAAGCTTTCATTCATTATATATAACATTTTCTTTGGATTTTGAAAGAAAACAAAAAGTACAAAAACAAGAGAAAAAGAAAAGAGTGTAGATAAAACAAGAAAGGTACAGCGCCATACCAAAAAAGAGAGACAAAAATCTGAAAGTGTGCAAACTCAAATGCCACTGCTAAAACACACTGCTATTTTAGTCATACAACTGAATCATGACTAATTATTTTTCAATTTACTGTTGATAGGTTAGTGAATTATATTAGCCAAATAGTACAATCTTGGCTTATCAGTAGAAATAGATTAGGATAGAAAAACAAAGGTTCAAACAAATTCAAAATCTGAACCTATAAATTTCAAAAGGAGAATGGCTCTAATCAAATTAAATCTTGAGCCAAAGATAGAAAGAAAACTGGTTCCAACATGCTCAAAACTTGGACCAAAAAGGAAGGAAGAAAGACAGCTCAAAAGAATCAAAATTAGGGCTGAAGAATAAAGAAGGATGTTTTAATTTTCAGATCTTAAAGCCTTCACAATTTTGTTTTAAATTTTCTGCAAAAATAACAGTCTATGTGTAGCTTGTTTTTATGCCATAGATCTGCAGCAAGTCAGACTACTTAATCCTGGCTTTGCTTCTTTTAAATTTTTGTTCTAGAAAAAAGAGAATAAAAGTCTGTCAGACAGTCTAATCCTAACAAATAGTAGTTAGGTAGAGAAACTTATGAGTTCAACTGCTTAATCTGAACTCATGGAGGAATAAGATTAGACTTAGATTAGTTTCTTGTTTTCAAAAGAATAAAATGTTTATGAAAGGAGTTTGCCAGTCCAAATGCACTCTGAAGAAGAAAAAAATGCTAGAATCAATAGGAGTGGGTAGGTAGATATGTTGTTTTGATAGAATTCCATTGTTTCATATTGTTGAAAAGATTATCAACTCATAAGAAGGTCAGCCAAAGGAAATAAAATTTGTTTCCCAATGGATTAAGGCACTGGTTTACTGAAAAGCCAGAGATCAAAGAATCTGAGGTTCTGGACACCTAAAGAGAAGTTTTCCTCCCCAAGTGGAGCCACTGTTAGCCATCTATAATAGTTTTTCAAAGAAAAAGATGGCTAGATTCTGTCCTCAAGCCTTCAAGAGATAGTTTCCTTTGAAAACCTATCATCTTTTGAAGTCTTATAATGTTCTTTATCCTTTGAATTAATCTTCACTGCTGTTTCACTATAAGCCCTCAAGGACCTGCTGTTCACCAAGAAAAAACTGCTTATAAAACTCCATTTCTCACCATTCACCCCTCCATTTCACTCCCGCAAACTCTCCATTTTCATCCTTGCTTCCCTCACCAAATCCCTCAAAAACACCTTCATTTAACCCCTAAATCACCTTAACCCTCCTTTAAACCTTATATCTCCCATTTATTTGTCTTAAATCCATCCACTTTAACCTACCGAAACCCCATTTGGCCTTAAAAATCACTATTTTTGGGCCTAAAGCAGTCTTCCGCAATATAAAGGTTTCTAAGCCCCCAAGAGCTTATATATTTCAACCCTCCATCTCATATGTCCTAAAGCCCCATGACTAGGTGCTTAAAAACATAAACTCCTGTGTTAAAACCTTACCCTCTATTTATTTTTCCATTCCCCGGTAGGATGGTTTCGACTAAATATGGACCGTTGATATTCACAGATCAACGGCCACCAAGCCATCCTTCCCTCCACCCGTTCACTTACCATGCTTTCCTCCTTTCAAATAACCCACTCCATCTTTGAATCTCAACCATCCATTCAGGTGATCCGATGATCGGGACCTCACCCGATAACCCATTTAAACTATCCACTACGTAACAAAACAATCGATGTCACCATAGACCCCACCATCCATACCTCATGCAGCTCTTCACCTATCATGCTCAACCATTACCATTGGATCTGGAGCTTCCGATCCAATAGTCGACCATCAATATCACACAAATTTTGGCCTCTCTGCGCAGTGAGCTACTTCCGCGTGATAAAAGTGGTTTTATAAATCCACATGTCAAATGCTAACACATATCGCGTTCCTTTCAGTTAATACCGCTTACCCCTCAGATCCCACGTGAAAACCACCAATGGTTTTCCTTAAACAACTAATCCTCAATTTGCGCCATATTTTCAAATTAAACCCTGGTTCTGTGTTTCACTATAGAAACCCGTTCTCTGCTGCAAATCCCTCCCTCCTCACAGCTCCTAAACGCTTCCATGAACCCTCCAAAGCAGTTTTAACCAATCATTAGCAGGATTTAATTAACTTTGTGTGTTCTATGAAAGCTTAATAAAGTTCAAGGTTAAAACCCTCCCGCAAATAATTACAGTGACATGGGCCGAGGATGACGATCCTCATGGCCTTAGTTACAAATTTATAGCGTTTTGAGTTCTAAATTACATGTTTTAAAAAAAAAAGGGCTGATAAGTCATGATTATCGGCTTTCTAAACAAATTCTCCAGCAAACCCTCTACGCACCTGCAAAACAGCAAACACAGTCAACATCAGTTAATGAAAGAGTATCAGTGTCAAAGATGAATATCAGAGCATAATTGAAGGATTAAAGATGTTAATCAAAGCTTAAATGATCAAGGCATGAACCCTAAAATCAAAGACCTAATCCACAAATGAAGACAGATCCAGAAAACCTCGAATGCCACATCAGAGGGGCTAATTGAATCCTCAGCTACCATATTGCCACTTGTAACCTCTCTGCCTCAATGGAATACCCAGATCAAATCTCAGTCAAAAAACATTAAGGCCAACGGCTGCTAACAGTTATTACAAGAAAAATCAAATATTTCACATTCACAGCAAATTCATTGTAAAAGATAAAAAGAGCCTTAAAGTCAATCTTTTCACCCACTAAGCCTAAAAAGCAGAAAACAGAGTTAATGAAACAGAGTTGTAAATTGAATGCTTTCCTACCTTGTGCCTTACATGGTTTTCAAGGCTAGGAGTTGCATTTAGTATGGAATTAATGATATATAACCCTAGAACTCTTCCACCTCCTCTTTCTTCTATAAATACTTCTGAAGAAGATGGTTGATTGTTGGTTGGTCACTAGTTGTAACATTGGAACTCTTTGAAATAATACATAGTCTATCTGAAGTTTAGGAAGAAATTGAAGTCTTGGAAGCTTGATGATGTTGTGACATGCTTGTTTTTGAGAAGGCTCTATCAATAGATCCCTGAGCTTGGCTGTTGGTGATGTATTCTGAACTGTCTGTTGTTTTTCCTGTTTTCATTTTGTTCCATAAATTCTTACTACAGGAGGGTGAAAATTTTAGGCTAAGAAATGACTCCTGGAAGCACCTTAGACCTGTTTATCCTTCACTGTTTTATGTTTTCTTTTGTTGAGGCAATTTAGAGTCTTTAATCATTCTCTTGAACCCTTATGCTTGTTTATTTCTCAAATAGTTCAAATAGTTGGTTCCAGCGTGATTTATGGTTTTCCCTGCTTGTCTGCTGCCACTTGAAAGATGTTTTTGAAGTCTCCCTTTGAAGTACCATTGTTTATAGTTTGCCAAAAAGGTCCATTTTGATCATACCCTTTGTTCCCACTTAAATAGTTTTTTTAAAGGTCTTTATAGTTGTAATCATTGATGTGTTAGGTGTTCCCTCTTCTATGACTGCAATTATCAGTGAATCTTTCATGTTTTCTAACTCCTTTGAAATAAAATCTTTGAGGAAATAGGATGTGCTCCTGAATCTTAGATTTCATTTTAAAAGTTGTCTTGAAGTCATTATTTGCTTAAAGTGTGGTTTGTAGAATTTATGGTTAGCCCTGTCTATCAAATACCTCTTTATGTTCAAGTTATATTTTTAAGTTCCCTTTGTTGAGAATTCAAACTCTCTTTTCAAATCATTGATGTCCATATCATTCACAAAAACTAAAGGATCCTATGGCCAAGTTAGATTTTCCCTTTGATATCCCATATCCATTTATGAGCTTGTTATTTACTTCTTCTTGACTCCATTACCCAATGAACCTAACACTTTTTCTTTCTATCTGTACTACCTAGACCTTTCATGTTCTGTTATACCAATTCAACCAAACAAACAAAACAAAACAACTTGCACTTAATAACTAGTCTAAAATCAATACTTAAAAGCAAACAAGATATATCTTTGCAAAACATTTTAGAGATCCCTCTCTGAGAACAAGAGGACTAGATCCTGGAACTCTAAAGATTGGTTCTAATATTGTCTTGTCTTTTGGTTAGCCAATCTATCAAAACTCAGGAACCCCAACACATCCTCAATCCGATGGTCAAACTAAGATAGTGAATAAATTTCTGGAAGGATATCTTCATTGTTTTGTATCTGATAAGAAAATACAATGGGTCAAGTGGTTACCTCTCGCTGAATGGTGGTATAACACTTCCTTCCATACTGCAGCAAAAATGACCCCATTTATGGCACTTTATGGATATCATCCACCGTCCATCACATCATCTTTAAGAGAAACTTCTAAGGTTCAAGAAGCAGAAGATCACATCGAGAATCAACAAGCAGTTTTCCAACTCTTAAAGGATAACCTAAATTTGGCACAAAATCAAATGAAACAACAAGCAGATCAACATCGCAGCGAGAGAAGTTTTGATATAGGAGACTGGGTATTTTGACGGCTACAACCATATAAACAAATGTCCCTCAAGCAAGCTAAGAAGGATAATAAATTATCCCCAAAGTACTATGGTCCTTACAAGGTGTTGCTAAATATTGGTACTATGGCATACAAATTGGAGCTTCCTTATTCTTCGTGAGTGCATCCAATTTTCCATGTTTCATGCTTAAAGAAAGTTATTGGTGACAAACTTCTAGTTCAAACAATATTGCCATAACTTGATGAGGAAGGAAAAATCGTATTGGAACTTGAAGCAGTCATGGTAACAAGAACTCGATAGCTACGAAATCGATCAATTTCAGAGTATCTCATCAAGTGGAAGAACTTACCCAGTGAATTTCTACATGGGAGGATGAGAATTTTATATGGAAGCATCCGGAGCTACTCAAGCATTGAGGATGTTATCCTCCTGTATTCTACAGAATTCACTAGATGGCTATTGATTTTCCATGAGCAGCTAAAGATAGCATTATTGGCCTATTAGCTATCTTTAGAAATCGCATTGCCTTCATTATCCTTAAAAATTCTTTTTCACTATATGTCATTTCTACCTTTTCAAGAATTACCTTGTTGCTCTTGAAGAACTCCTTTTGGGCTTATTTCTCCCATTTTTACTCTCCCTCCCTACCCAAACTCTCATTCACTCATTTTCCCCACTAAAAACCCATTTTCTCCTTTCAAAACCCTTCATAAAACCCTCCCTTAGTCATTTTCCATTATATACACTAAAACAATGTAAAAACTGCTTTTTACATTGTTTTAAGTCCAAAATTAAACATTTCGGGTCCTTTTTTGGTTTTATATTAAACTTTATTTTTAATATAAAACCCAAATTTATGTTTTTAACCTAAGATCCTTTTAATTTAGCCCTACATTCATATAACCATTACCCCGCCTATTGCATAAACCCCACTTTAAAAAAATTTAAACCCCCTGCACCTTATTCAAAATCCTCATAAACCTTGATTTTACCTATTTAAAAGGTGCATTCATTGTTTATTGAACCCCTGGGCCCTGCTTTCCATTTGAAACCCACGCCCATTCATACTCCACCACCTTTCCCTGAGCTCCACCTTTGAAATTTCCTGCCGCTCCCAAAGCTTGCGACCACCGTTGATCTCATCCCACGAGATCCAATGGTTGATCACGCGTATTGCAAATAAAATGGTGTGGGGGTTAAACAGAATTTGACTGCACAAAATAGGTGGTTTCCTCTTTCCACGCGGCGTTCGCTGAGTGGAATCGCATGCCTCCTCCTAAAACCATTACTGCACCTCCGTCTGTGCGAAAATCGCCTCCCTGTTTTCAAAAACCGCTTTTCCCTCTGCGCCAAAATTCAAACACCGTCTTCCTCCGTTCAAACTTCACACAGGTTCCCCTGACGGAACCAAGCCCCGATTCACCATTTTTTCCCCTGTAAAAGCTCTGAAGCCAAATAAAACCCCAATAAATGCAGAAAAGCCTTCCCCGCAGGATTTAAAAGCTAAGTTTTTGTTTTCTGTGCAGGTTTAATGGCAGAAATGCATAAAATGCATTTCAATGGTCCAAAAACATCCAAATAAATGTGTGGGTGACGATCGAGAGGTTCATTTTTAATTTTAAGGGACCAGAGGTGTAAAAAATCAAAGTTTAAACCCCATGAATCATGATCATGGGTGTTATTTAAATCCTCCATCAGTAGAAGTATGCATTCCTACACCAAAAACACAGTTAGACAGAGACACAGTGAAGAAATAAAGCAGTCAAAGGACTGTGACAAAACAGTGAAGGTTAGAAGGGCTAATCACATATCAAAGATTAAATCGGGAATATTAGCCACAAAGCAAAGAATAAAGATGATGAAGAAAGACAGATAATATTAAAGGATTAAAGGTTTAAAAGGTTAGTCAAAAGGATTAAGTCATAAAGCATAAATAAAGGCAGAATCAGAGAAAAAGACAGTGAAACAGAAAGTTAAAAGATAGATCCAAAGTTTAAAGGCCTAAAACATAGTTTAATGACTTAACAGAGGCAGATTTAACCCATAAACAAATTCGAAGGATCAAATCCAAGCATTTACTTCTTCAAAAGGATATTTTTCCACCTACAGCATGTTTTCTTTCAATAAAACATCCAACAGTTATTACACATAGTCAGAGATATTTTTCATCTACCAGTAGTTATTGAAAAGTTATTAAAAAGCCTTAAAGTCAAACATTTCACAAAAATTAACTCATAAGTTAAGTTAGGAGTTATTATTCAAGAGAAACACCTTCAGATATTTTTTCCTTGGGCCTTGCATGGTCTCAAAGGTTAAAAATCATTAACTCTGTAATAAATGACCTCTAAACCCTAGCTTAGCACCACCTCCTCACTTTGTAGATAAATACTGCATATGAGCTTCATTTTTAGTGTTGTTTAGTTGGTGGTTATTTGACTAATTTCTGCTACTGAGCTAGTTGAGGATTGCTAGGCTGGATTTAGAAAGCTTTGAGTAGTACAGAGCTATTGTACATGGAGTAATGTAACTGTTTTTATCATCAGTAATACAAGCACGTTCACAAGATTCTTGAGCTATGTTAATGGTGAAGTTTTCCTTATTTGTCATTTTTTACTTCTGTTTTCCATTATGTACATATTTCTCTGATAAAATAATAGAAATTTTAGAGTAGGATGTGTTGTCTTAGCACCCTATTTCTGTCTACATTCTTTATCATAATGTTTTCTTCTTCAAGGTATGATTGGAGAATTCTTAATTGCTCTCCAGTTCCATCTAGCTTGTTGTCTTAAAAATTATTTAATAGAGTCAAGCCAAAGAAGTCTATGGTAAGCCATGTCCTTTGGTGTAGCTTTAAATATTGTTTTTAAGGCATTTCTTTGAAGTATAATTAGTAGATTCTAAATTAGGGAAGTCTATGGTATGCCCTGTCCTCTGGTCTACCTTAAAATGTTGCTTTGAAGGTCTTTTGAGTGTTGAGTTAAAGAAGATAGGTTTAGCTTGCTCTTTAGCTACTCTCACTGTTATCTTAAATTTTTCTTTGTCTGAATGTAGTCTTAGGATTGCTAGATTGTTTTATTAAAGGTTTGCTTATCAAATTATAGCCAAATAATTCTATGGTATGCCCTGTCCTTTGGTTTGCCTCAAACAGTTACCTAAAAGGCTTTTCTTGTCTAAGTAGAGCTAGAATATTCTTAACTGACTATAGCTGTATTTCCTTTCACAACTTATTATTGTTTCATATCACAATCTCTATCCACTTGATATAGTTAGCTTGCCCTATGAAAACCCTTGCAGAGTTGATGAGAAACTAAATCCTTTTATGACTACATAGCCCAATGGACCAATGTTTTCTCGTAGTCTATATGTTCAGCTGAGATATCCTCTCAATTAATCACACCATAGATCTGTCAACCTATTAATTAGTCAACCAAAACAAACAAGTCCTTAGAACTTCATAACTAGCCTAATATTCTAAACAAGAGTACAAAGACATATCAATTGAAAACACATATATAGAGAGATCCCTCTCTAAATCTAGGAAGGCTAGGTCCTAGGATTCCAAAGTGGTTCTGATGTGGCCCCTGCAGTGTTTTTTCTTGCCAAACTTGCAAATCATAGGGAGCCAACATAGTGGTGACCATACTAGGGAATATTGAGTAATAGACTACCTCAAAAACTTAGAAAACCTCATTTTAAACTTAGATGAATCAAGTGTTAGCCAAGAATGGTTCCTGGTTGCTGATGGTGGACAATAGCCAGCCATTAAACAAGTAAAAATCCTCCACCTGGTGACTCCACTGGTTTTCAATAGGCCTACTGACTCCACTGATTTTCCATAGACCCCACAGGGAAAATTATTGTATCATCAAAACATCAACAATACCCAGTCAAGAATACTTTGTGGATTAAACATTTATTTTACAGTTTGGTTTATGTATTAAGACTGTTATACTTTTCCAACCTTTCTGATTGTTGGGTCCATAGTTCTGCCTTCTAGAAGAATTTATACCAGATCCCATCCTGACCCAAATCCTCCTGCTATAGTTGAAAATCCTGAAAGCATCCTTAGGAAGTCTCCTAGATCCAAAAGTCCAGTTGTTAGCAGACCAATCCACAAAGCAAGTTCCCTACCTGAAAACCTTAAAGACTTGCAGAATATCCTACCTGACCCACCCCTAGAACAAAGCTTGTCTAGGACTAGCTCTTAGAGTTCGATAACCCAGATAGTTTTAGACCCATCTGGTCTACAACAGAATTCTGTTGTGCTAACTTCATCCCCCACTGTTCACCTTCCTCCATTTAACCTTGTACCTCTTGTTGTAAACCCTCCATTGTTTCCACAAACTCATATCATGGCATCATGGTATGCTCCCTTAGTCCTTCCTTTACCTTTAGTTTTTCTACCACAAGACTATCAGTCCAAGATTCCTTTATATGATGCTAGTAATTATACTACTTCTCAACACCATGTGGACAGAATGAATGACTACTTTGATAGACAATAAATAAATTATGAAACTGTTAAACTTAGAATGTTTTCTCAAAGCTTAGGGAGAGAAGCAAGAAAATGGTTCAAAGGCTTAACCCCTAATAGTATAAATGACCTCTTTGCTTTTCATTAACTATTTTTAAACAAATGGGAAGTCAAGAAGGATCATCTTCAAATACTATCAGAGTATCATAACCTTAAGAGAAATGTTGGAGAGAGTGTCCAAGACTATTGCACTAGATTCAATAGTGTATACAATGCACTCCCTCCCCACATGAAACCCCCACAAGGCCTAGCCCTAGTAAAATTTCCAGATGGATTTGATCCAGACATGTCTTATCAATGAAGAGAAAGATACCCCCTCACCTTAGAAGACGTGCAAAGTGGAGCAGTAAGTGTAGAATCCAACCTAAATGCTAGAAGGGCTAGATTGAGAGCAGAGAAAAAGGTTACATACAAAGAAGAAGCTGGACCCTCCACATCTAATGCTAAAATTGACAGCCTAGTTAGAACAATGGAAAGGATGATGGAGAGAATAAACATAAATGAGAGAGCTTATCCTAGAGAAAACCAAACAGCTCCTCAAAACAAAAACCAAAATTAGAACCAAAACTTTAGAAGAAACCCTCCTCAAATTAGACAAAGAGGTCCTAATCAGCAAATCAGACCCCCTTTCCAAGAAAACTATGCTAATGAGGATGAGGGAATGATTGAAGAAACAGAGGAAAATCACATAAATTTAATGGGAGTAAACAATGAGGATATTGTTTTCCTCACTGAGGAATAACAAGGCATATTTGTACCATATGAAGAAGATAGCCTAGAGTCTGAAGACTACAAAAAAGGCTTTGAAAATGCAATGATGGAAGTACACAAACAATATGACCTTAGAAGAAATAAAAACCAAGACACTCTCAAAAGAAAGACCTCTAAAATTTTTGCTAGAAAAACACCTTAAAACATTTCTAAAAGGACAACAGAAAACACTAACATAGTGGCTGAAAGTTCTGGTAAAAATAGATGCAAAAACATCCAGCCTAGTGGCAAACAAAGTTGTGACCAAAGCAGCACTAGCAACATAGTTGGTGCTCCTAATAAAATTGTTTTAACTGTTGTTCCTAATAAAAACCAGCAAGTTGAACTTGTTGTGAAAACAGTGGTTGAAAAGCCTAATTTGAACATTTCTAAAACTTAGACACCTTTCAGTATAGAGAGTGAAATATCCAAGATTAAAATCTCTATTCCTCTCACTGAATTAGTCACTCAAGATGTATATAAATCTCAACTTTTGAAAGCTTTAAACATAGGATAGAATGTTGATTCTGTTAATTGAAATGATGATAAACCTAAACTTCTGTTTGGACCAGAAGTAGAAGGGAAATATCAAGAGGGAGGTTTTCCTCCATTTTATGTCAATTTAAACATCCATGATAAAATTTCGCACAATGCCATGTTAGACTCTGGTGCTTCACACAACCTTATGCCAAAAGTAGTGATTGAAAAACTAGGCCTTGAGATAACTAGACCATACAAAGATTTATGTCCTTTTGATTCCAGTAGAGTTAAATGTCTAGGCATAATCAAAGCTTTATGTGTCAACTCAGCAAAAATACTATCCAAGATCCTAGTAATGGATATTGTAGTGGCTGATATTCCTTCTAAATATGGCATGCTCCTTTCAAGATCATGGGGTGCTAAACTCCAAGGTACCCTACAAATGGACATGACCTACCATCCCTGTTTTTAGTCAACCAAGAAGACTATATATGGAAACACACATGAAATACATGGTTAACAGTCAAGAAAAACCAGATAACTCCCCTCTTTATTCTATTCACACATACCTTGATTTATTTATCCTTTACAATGATGAAAATATTAATGAACAAGTGACAGTAAATGAGAAAACAAGTATAGAAGAAGAGGAAAAAGAGGAGGAACAGTCAAAATAGTTTTCCCAAACAAAACATCACAGCAAACATGGTGGAAATCATGGGGAACAAAGCAACCCCCAACATAGGGCTGACCATGAAGAACAAATAAAAAACATTCAACATAGTGGAAACCATGATAAACAAAACAATGAAAAACATAGTGCAGACACTAAAGAAAAACACGGTGAACAACACAATGGCAGCCACTATAAATAGCACAATGAGGACCATGGTCAACTTAATGAAAAATCTGAAATTGAACCTCTTTGGAGTATGAGTTTTGATGGTCTTGTAGAAAAAATGGTTCAGGATCAGGCATATGGGTGCATAACACAGAGAAAAATCATGCAGAAGGTCACTCATACAAGTTAAACTTTCAATGCACAAATAACATAGCTGAATATGAGGAACTCCTCTTAGGACTACAATTACTGAAGAAATTAGGAGCCAAGAGGATAACTGACCATGGAGATTCAAAGCTAGTTATTAGAAAAATAAATGGAGAATACACAGCCAAGAATCCCAGACTAAAAGCCTATAAAGATGATGTTATCGACGTCTTGAAAACATTCACAGAATATGAGCTAAACTTTGTCCCTAGAAATCAAAATATCCTTGCCAATGGTCTAGCATTTGCAGCCAGCACATGTCAAAAACCTTATCAAAGAAAACAATACACATTCCAAGTCAAATATAGACCAGTAGTTCCTAATAACATAAAATACTATCAAGTTTTTGAAGGAGATAAACAAATAGAAGATTTCCTGCAGTCCAGAAATGGTTTTGAAATGCCAAATTCAGACTTGGAGTATGAAGAAGACTGCTCTGCTGAGGAACAATATTACAAAGAAGAACCTCCTGACATTGGTGATATAAATCTGTTAACAAAATAACACATACATAAAGTAGAGCTGTACACTAATTTAGAAAAAGAAGACTTTGAAGTGCTGCAGTCTAATACTGATAACTTGCCAAAGGGACTGGTGCCTCTAGAAGAACTATTTGACTTTAATGATGTGGCTAGGAAGCCAAAAATAGAACCCACTGAAACTAAAATAGAAGAGTGAAATATAGGCAGTGAACATAAACCCAAATTGATAAAACTATCTAAAAAACTGCCAGCTCATATAAAACAGAAATATCTTGAGATTTTTAGAGAATTTTCTGATGTTTTTTCTTGGAGTTATGAAGATTTGAAATCATATGATACAGAGATAATTCAGCATAAGATACCCCTCAAAGAAAACCAGAAGCCCTTTAAACAGAAATTGTGCCGAATAAACCTTGTGCAACTACCCCTGGTTGAGAAAGAAATCAAAAAAATGTATGATGTTGGAATAATAGTCCCTCTGAGATACTCAAAATGGGTTTCAAATCTTGTATCAATGAGGAATAAAATGGGAGAAATTAGGCTATGCATAGACTTCAAAAATTTAAACAAAGCCTCCTTAAAGGACAACTACCCTTTACCAAAAATGGATCACATCTTACAAATGGTAGTAGGTTCCAAAATAATTTATTTGCTAAATGGATTTTCAGGATACAATCACGTGCAGGTACACCCAGATGATCAACACAAGACAACTTTCACTACACCTTGGGGCACTTTCATGTATGTGAAAGTGCCTTTTGGGTTAATGAATGTTGTTGCAACATTCCAAAGAGCCATGGAAATTGGTTTCTCAGAAGAAATAGGTTACTTCATTGTAATTTACCTTGATGACATCACAGTCTATTCTAAAACAGATGAAGAACACCTAGCTCACTTAAAAAAGGTCTTTGAAAAATGTAGAAAGTATGGTTTGTCTCTTAATACCAAGAAAACTTTGTTTGGTCTCCAAGAAAGAAAACTTTTAGTCCATATCATATCTGAAGAAGGGATCAAGATTGACCCAAAAAGGATTGAAGGAATATTGTAAATCAATCATCCTAGAAATATCAAAGAGCTACAATCTTTCATTGGAAAGATAAATTTCTTAAGAAGGTTCACATCAAACCTTGCAGAACTCCTTAGAAACATTACAAATATGCTGAAAAGAGAAATAGGATTCAAGTGGATCATAGAAGCAAATAAATCCTTCGAACTGGTAAAACAAGCACTTACCCAAACACCAATTCTAATTAGTCTTGATTTTACCAAAGATTTCTCCATCTTCTCCTTTGCATCAGAACATACAGTTGTTGTTGTCCTACTGCATAAAAAAACATAAAAGGATAGGAACAGCCCGTTGCATTTTTTAGCAAGGCATTGAGAGATGTACCTTTGAAATACAACATAATGGAAAAACAATCTTTTGCCTTGATCAAAGCATTGAAATATTTCAGAGTTTACATTTTGCACTCACACATCATAACATTTGTGCCTAATTCAGTGGTAAAAGACATCTTAACCCAAGATCCTGATGGCAAAAGGGGTAAGTGGATTGTTGTGATATTGGGATATGATCTAGAAATCAAGCCCACTAAACTAATAAAAGGATAAGGACTGGCTAAAATCATGGCTGAAAAAAACTTCCAAGCACTAGACATGAACATGATTGATGCATTAGATGAACAGGAGGAGCAGGCAACTCCACTTATTGAAGATTCATTTCTGAATTCATCTTGGTATGCTGATATTTTATATGTTCTTTTTCACCTTAATTTTCCTCCTGGTTTGTCAAAAACTAAGGCTAGATTCTTAAAGTTGAAGGTTGTAAATTACTGCATTTTAGATAAAATTTTATATTGGAAAAATGCTAGTGGTATATTGCTTAAATTTTTGCCTAAGAATGATTCAGATAAGATCAAGCATGAGTTTCATGAAGGAGAATGTGGAGGCCACCTCTATTGGAAAACTATTGTCAACAAAATCCTTAGAGATGGTTACTATTGGCCCACCCTCTTTCAAGACATCCATAAAATGGTAATTGCTTGTCATAAGTGTCAAATCTTTGAAGGCAAAATAAAATTTTTGCCCTTGCCTTTGCACCCTATCTCTGTTGAAGCTCCTTTTCAACAATGGGGCCTAGACTTCATTGGGGAAATCCATCTTGCCTCCTCTGTTGAACACAAATGGATCCTCACTGCAACTGACTACTTTACAAAATGGATAGAGACCATCCCTTCTAGAACTACCACAGACTTAATAATCATCAAATTCCTTGAAAATCATATCCTTTCTAGATTTTTCTATCCTAGAAATATTATCACTAACAATGTTGCTACTTTTAGATCCAAGAAAATGGTGTATTTTTGCCAAAAATATCAGATTACATTGGGTCATTCTACATCTTATTACCCTCAAGGTAATGGGTTGACAGAATCCTCAAACAAAAGTTTGGTGAACATCATCAAAAATTTGCTGGAAGAGAATAAAATTCATGGCACAGCAAACTAGTACATGCACTATGGGCATACATATCAACAAATAAAAAATAAATTGAAATGTATCCCTATTAGCTAGTGTATGGAGCAGATGCAATTTTTCCAACAAGTTTAAGAGTGCTAGTCATGAATCTAATCCAAGAAGTACAGTTTGAAGAAAATGACATGCTAAGGAGAATAAACCAGACTGTGCAGTTGCAGCAAACTAGAGAAGAAGTGTATAACAAAAAACAACAAGTGCAAGAAAAAATCAAGAAGTTGTTTGATAAGAGAACTAAAGATAATGATTTTAACATTGGTGACAAAGTGCTGAAGTGGGACTCAAGAAGAAAAGACAAGGGAAATCATAGAAATTTTGAAATCTATGGAAAGGCCCATACATCATCCATTCTGTAAGAGGTAACAATGCATTTTTCCTTCAAGAGATGGATGGAACATAATTATTTGGAGGTCCTATCAATGGCAGGATGCTCAAGCATTATTTTGTTAAAAAACTCAATATAAAGCTTTATTCATTGTATATAACATTGTTTGAAGAAAAGATCAGAAAAATAAACACAAAAACAAAGAAAAAAAGAGAAAAGAGGGCAGAAAAAAAGAGAAAGGTAAAGCCCCATACCCAAAAGAATATTTCTGAAAGTGTGCAAGTCCAAATGCCACTACTTTGAAAAGGAAGTTTTGTTCAATCATATAGCCTAATCATGATTAAACAAGTTTAAATTTCTGCTGATAGGTTAGTGAATGAAGATTTGCCAAATTGTTTAAACTTGGCTTATCAGTAGATTAGATTAGGAAAAGATATTGGTTCCAATGTTTAAATCTAAACCATGAATGGAAGAGAGGGATGCATAACAAATTTCAGATCACAGCCCTCAAAGTTTTTTAGTTTTACTTTATGCAAAATAGATTCTGTGTGCAGCTTGTACAAAATGCCACAACCCATGATAAATCTGACTGTTTAATCCTGATTTGATCATGTTTTCAATTTCCTGTTTTTAGAATAGAGAATGAAAATCTATCAAAATTTTCAATCTTGATAGATAAGTAGACTAGGTAGAGAATAAAAATCTCATCAGTTTAATCTGATATTTTGGATGATATAAGTGTAGAAGTAGATAGTTTCCTGTTTTCAAAAGAAAATTATGTCAAGGGTTGGCTAATCTAAATGCACCCAATAAAGTAAAAATGTTAGGAAAAGTATGATGGGTAGGTAGAGTTTGAGTTGAAGCATTCATGTTTTTCAGATTCTTAAGATCACTGCTTCAAAAGAACAACAGCAAGTCAGCAAATTGAAGAAAGAGTCTGTCAAGTTCAAATCAAGGCAATGATTTGCTTATTCCAGAGATTTTATCTCTGAGGTTCTTGACACCTCCTAAAGGAGTTGCCCTCCCCAGCTGGATCCACTGTTATCCTCATGTATTCTACAGAGTTCACTAGATGACTATTGATTTTCCATGAGCAGCTAAAGATAGCATTATTGGCCTATTAGCTATCTTTAGAAATCTCATTGCCTTCATTATCCTTAAAAAGTATTTTTCACTATATGTCATCTCTACCCTTTCAAGAATTACCTTATTTCTCTTGAAGAACTCCTTTTGGGCTTATTTCTCCCATTTTTACTCTCCCTCCTTATCCAAACTCTCATTCACTCTTTTCCTCCACTAAAAACCCATTTTCCCCTTTCAAAACCCTTCATAAAATCCTCCCTTCATCATTGTCCCTTATATACACTAAAACAATGTAAAAACTGCTTTTTACATTGTTTTAAGTCTAAAATTAAACATTTCGGGTCCTTTTTTGGTTTTATATTAAACTTTGTTTTTAATATAAAACCCGAATTTATGTTTTTGACCCAAGCTCCTTTTAATTTAGCCCTACATCCGTATATCCATTACCTCGCCTATTGCATAAACCCCACTTTAACATTTTTTAAGCCCCCTGCACCTTATTCAAAACCCCTCATAAACCTTGCTTTACCCTATTTAAAAGGTGCATTCGTTGGTTATTGAACCCCTGGGCCCCGCTTTCCATTTGAAACTCGTGCCCATTAATACTCCCCCACCTATCCCCAAGCTCCACCTTTGAACTTGCTCGCCGCTCCCAAAGCTTACGACCACCGTTGATCTCATCCCAAGAGATCCAACGGTTGATCGCGCGTATCGCAACTAAAATGGCGTGGGGGTTAAACAAACCCTGATTGTGCGAAATAGGCAGTTTCCTCTTGCCACGCGGCATTCGCTGAGTGGAATCGCATGCCCCCTCCTAAAACCACTACCGCCCCTCTGTTTGAACTGCCTCCCTGTTTTCAAAAACCGCTTTTCCTTCTGCGCCAAAATTCAAACACCGATGTCCTCTGTTCAAAATTCACACAAGTTCTGCCTACGGAACCAAGCCCTGATTCACCATTTTTCCCCTGTAAAAACTTTGAAGCCTGATAAAACCCTAATAAATGCAGAAAAGCCTTCCCAGCAGGATTTAAAAGCTAATTTTTTGTTTTGTGTGTAGGTTTAATGGCGGAAATGCATAAAATGCTTTTCAATGGTCCAAAAACATCCAAATAAATGTATGGGTGATGATCCAAAGGTTCATTTTTAATTTTAAGGGACCAGAGGTGTAAAAAATCGGATTTTAAACCCCATGAATCATGATCATGGGTGTTATTTAAACCCTCCATCAGTAGAAGGATGCATCCCTGCACCAAAAACATAGATAGATAGAGACACGGTGAAGAAATAACGTAGTCAAAGGACTGTGACAAAATAGTGAAGGTTAGAAGGGCTAATCACAGATCAAAGAAAAAATCAGGAAAATTAGCCACAAAGCAGAGACTAAAGATGATGAAGACAGACAAATAAGATTAAAGGATTAAAGGTTGAAAAGGTTAGTCAAAAGGATTAAGTCATAAAGCAGAAATAAAGGCAGAATCAGAGAAAAATACATTGAAACATAAAGTTAAAAGACAGATCCAAAGTTTAAAGGCCTAAAACAAAGTTTTAATGACTAAATAGAGGCAGATTTAACCTAGAAACATATTCGAAGGATCAAATCCAAGCATTTACTTCTTCAAAAGGATATTTTCCCACCTACAACATGCTTTCTTTCAGTAAAACATCAAATAGTTATTACACACAGTCAGAGATATTTTTCATCTACCAGCAGTTATTGCAAAGTTATTAAAAAGCCTTCAAGTCAAATATTTCACAAAAACTATCTTAGAAGTTAAGTTAGGAGTTATTATTTCAGAGAAACACCTTCAGATACTTTTTCCTTGGGCCTTGCATGGTCTCAAAGGTCAAAAATCATTAACTTTGTAATAAATGACCTCTAAACCCTAGCTTAGCACCACCTCCTCACTTTGCAGATAAATACTGCATATGAGTTTCATTTTTAGTGTTGATTAGTTCATGGTTATTTGACTGATTTTTGCTGCTGAGCTAGTTGAGGATTGCTAGGCTGGATTTGAGAAAGCTCTGAGTTGTATAGACATATTTTACATGGAGTAATGTAATTGTTTTGATCATCGATAATACAAGCACGTTCACAGGATTCTTGAGCGATGTTAATGGTGAAGTTTTTCTTCTTTGTCATTATTTTTCTTCTGTTTTCCATTCTGTCCATATTTCTCTGATAAAAGAACAGAAATTTTAGAGTAGGATATGTTGTCTTAGCACCCTATTTCTATCTACATTCTTTATCTTAATGTTTTCTTCTATAAGGTCTGATTAGAGAATTCTTAATTGCTCTCCAGTTACATCTAGCTTGTTGTCTTAGAAATGATTTAATAGATTCAAGCTAAAGAAGTCTATGGTAAGCTTTGTCCTTTGGTGTAGCTTGAAATATTGTTTTTAAGGCATTTCTTTGAATTATACTTAGTAGAGTCTAAACCAGGAAAGAGTATGGTATGCCATGTCCTCTAGTCTGCCTTAAAATGTTGCTTTGAAGGTCTTTTGAGTGTTGAGTTAGAGAAGATAGGTTTAGCTTGCTCTTTAGCTTCTCTCATTGTTATCTTAAATGTTTTCTTTGTCTGAAAGTAGTCTTAGGATTGTTGGAATGTTGTCTAAAAGGTTTTCTTATTAAAATTTGGCCAAAGAAGTCTATGGTATGCCCTGTCCTTTGGTTTGCCTCAAACAGTTACCTAAAAGGCTTTTCTTGTCTAAGTAGAGCTGGAAGATTCTTAATTGACTATAGCTTTATTTCCTTTCACAACTTATTGTTTCATATCACAATCTAATCTAATAGATCCACTTGATATAGTTAGCTTTCCCTCTGAAAACCCTTACAGAGTTGATGAGAAATTAAATCCTTTTATGACTCAATAGCCCAATGGACCAATGTTTTCTCATAGTCTATCTGTTCAACTGAAATATCCCCTCAATTAATCACACCACAGATCTGTTAAACTATAAATTAGTCAACCAAAACAAAAAAGTCCTTAGAACTTCATAACTAGCCTAATATCATAAACAAGAGTACAAAGACATATCAATCGAAAACACATATATAGAGATATCCCTCTCTAAATCTAGGAAGGCCAGGTCCTAGGATTCCAAAGTGGTTATGATGTGGGCCCTAAAGTGTTTGTTCTTCCCAATCTTACAAATCACAGGGAGCCAACAGAGGACAACACTTTTTTGAAGGAGAGGGGCATGTTAGGTCCCTATATTACTAGTATAGTCCCTTATTCTTGTCAGTTTAACCCCCTTATTGTTATTGTTGTACCCCTGTAACCCCAATATTTCTATTATTGTGCCCTTACATTATTATTGTTAGGTCGGCTAGGATTATATTGTGATCCCATAGACTCCCATATATAGACGGATGTTTTTTCATTTGTATCATCCAAGAATTGTTCATTTATGTAATGTATTGGAGGTTTTCCCCTCGAAGTGGTTGATTTCTAAGGCATTGATCTCTCTTTTCTTCTATTTTTGGAGCTGGTTTCATAACACACACTTAGAGGAAAGGTAAAAATGTTTTGGGTACTAATCTCTTTTTTCTTATCAGTTACAAATTTTGAACAGCAGCCTAGGTGTCATGGAATACAAGTCAGCATATAATTTTCAGCATTTTTGTGTGTATTTTCAAAAAGAAATGGGGCACTACTGGAATTTCCAGTAGCATTCCAGATTTTTCGCAGTTACAGGTTTTTCCATAATTTCTAGCAGCACCTGTTTTAACTGAATTTTGACACTTGTCAGCAAGTTTTTCCGAGCCAGTTAAGGCTGGATAAGAACCCATAACCAAATGGAAAATACAAGTGATGGTGAGAGGTGGTTATGAGGTTTTTGGAGGTCTTATTAAATGAAGCTACATAGTTATTAAATACCCAAGACACAAGGACGAAATTCAGCAGAAAAGGGGCAGCATGACATCACATTCATCATTCCAGCACAAAATTATTCTCTTCTTCTTTCTCCATTTGTCCTTTCTGTTAGATTTTGAGTAGATGATTATGTAATGTCTTTTGACACATATGTTATGTTAGAATTAATGTTTCCTACTTTTTAGAAGAGATGGAGTTGGTTCCTCTCTTGTTATATATATATGACTTGTAAATAATATTTCCAGGTTGGATGTTGGTCTACCTGAAGACTGAATATAATAAAAAACCTTTTTGCTTCATGTTAGAGGATTTTGTGACTCAAGGAACATCTAATTTGTGGTGTGTCTCTTTTATTTTTTAATTTCTTCTAAAATATGAATTGCAACAACTAGTAAGGTGTGAGTGATAAGTTGTTAAAGGATTTAACAATAAATTATCTGCTTTCAGTTTTCTACAAGTTATATGTGTGTAATAGAACATGTCAGTGAATATTTCATAAAGGATTTGTGGAATACTTTATACATGCAATCTATTTTTTGAATGTTGTTTTTACTTTGCATAAACAGAGTTTGTGTAAAGAACCATCATCATAGCTGTGTGATTGATTTAGGATAGGAATATTTCATGAAATAGGTACCATCTATCCATCTTTTTTCCATGATCTTAAAATGGATGGATAACTTGTTATTTTTTTCAAGCACCTCCCACTCAGTCAAACAAAATAAGATTTAGCTTATACTCGACTGTGCAGAATTGAATTCTTGATTCAAGTGTATGTGTTTTAAATTGTTTTAATGCTTAAGCGTGAGGAATTAAACATTTTTTTCTGATAATAAGCATGTACATCAACCATAAAGTGCAGCAAATAAGCATCAACACATAACAGCAAATTTAATAAAGGATTTCACCCGAATATCGTGGGCTACGTCTCCTTGAGCCTATGTCATCTGACTTGGCTCTTTGGGATTATGATGTATCAATTATTTTACATGTTATTAACTCAAATCCAATGGTTATTTGTACTATACCATATGGATTATAATACTATCATACCCCTAGAATGGTTGTTATCTCAAGGAAGATAGACCTAGGTTCCCTTAGACTTGACCTCTTCTATCGGCGCCCTTAAGCTTCCCTGAGATTTTATGTGGCACTAAATCCTTAAGAAATCATTTTTTGTCCCTAAAACCTCACCTATTTTCTCCAACATATATCAGACATCCAAAATAGGCTATTCATTTTCTCAAAATGAGCTTTGGCTCCCCAATCTAGTCCTCTATCCATTGTTGGCCTTGGGCTTCCTGAAACTTCCTTGTGGCTTCTTTACATTCAGAATTCTCCGAATGGATTTTAAAATACCTTAAATGTATTCATAATGTTCAAAATAGTCAGAATAGACTATTCACTTACTGAAATTGGCCTCCATCTGCTCCGGTTACACCTCCAACACCTAGTGGCACCCCTTGGCTCTAGGTTCACTGAAAACTTCTCTGAAGCATCTCGACCTTCCAGAGTCTTCAAAAGCTTTTGAAAATCCCTCCATTGGATTCATAAGGATAAAAATAGTCAGAATAGACTATTGGTTTTCTAAGAATGGATATTGGTTGCTCTGGATAGGCCTCATTATCCTGCTGGCACTTGATGGCCCTGGTGGCCCTTGGAACTTCTCTTAAGCATCTCACCTAGAATTATCTAATGACTCTAAAAACCTCACCAATGGTTCCATAATTTTTGAAACATCCAAAATTGACTATTGGTTTCATAATTAAGGCCTCTAGTTGCCCTCGCTAAGCCTCTTACTGTTGTTGGCTCCTGGTGGCCCTAGTGGCCCCTAGAACTTCTCTGGAGAAAAATCATGTTCAGAAGTCCTTTGATGGATCTGAAACCCTCACCAATGAGACTGGAATGTCCAAGAAAGTTTAATTTACTATTCCCACTCCAATAATGGTCAAATAATTCTCAAGATAGAGCATAAACAATTTTTCCCACTAACTCCTAAAACAGCTCCACTAATTTTGGAGCACTTCAGTTTAGCTGCAGTTAGATTAGGCATCTCCGCCAAAAATGGCACATTTCCAACTTATCCGTTGTACTAACCATTACCAATTAATGTTGGTGGTTGGACACATGTCCCAAACCACGCAGTCACGGCGGAGGTTAGCGAAACCCGCGCAGAAAGATTAACTGCGACCGTTGCATGTGACACGTCGCAAAACCACTGGCGGGTGAGGGTTAGTTGTTGGATTTTTAAGAGCACCTAGTCCTAGGCTAAGGACATATGGGGATGGGCTGGCCCAAAGGGTTGGCCCCTCCACTCCCCCAATTGTGATTTCAACAAACTTCAAATATATCACGCAAACCATAATGTTAAGAACCAAACCATAAGGGAGATGGTAAGACGCTCACGTGCTTGGCAGGAGGTCTCAGGGTTGATCCCCGTGGACCCAAACAAAATTTTGTTACACTTTTCAAGGGCCGCATGGTAGCCTTAGGGCTAGACATGTGGCACCCTCCAATTGGTCCACAAAACACAACGTAACCAACTGCCCTATCATATCTTGCCACTTGTCACCTTGCGACTGGCCCTGAAGGAATATTCCCTGGAATATTCTTTTTGCTGATTATGCAAATACCAAGTCAAACCTGGTCAAAAGCCAAAATTTGTAGTTTACTGAACTTTTCAAATCGTGATAACGTCTTCATATGGCGTCAGTTTTTTAAACCGTTCACGGCGTTGGATTCAGGAAGATGAGATATATCCAGTCGCTCAGGTTCAACACACTTTCAAACACTTTGAAATTTGAGCTATCACTTAGGTCCTTGATCCAAATTTGATCACTCCTCCCCATTAGGAATAATTTGGACCTCAAAATATTGATTAATTGTTCCGTAAATGAGAGTACAACACCCTCACATTTCCAGCCTCCATACACTTTTCCTGGCTTGGCTTAGTGCCTTTGAGCCCCATCTCGAAGGTAGTCAACACTTACCCTCTTGGATGCACTTGTCCTTCTGTCAATAACTATGTCTTCCTTGAACTCATTCAGAAATTTCTGGCGAGAAATTTTCAATTGAAGGTAGCTGAAAAACACTTCCTTGATCATCCATCAAAGGTGGCTCAAAAAAACATAAGTTTTCAACAGAAATGCATACATGACTGAAATTCGCATATGTATAAATGAATGCATGTCTTACTGAGTTAAGAAGTCAAACCACTTCTTACCAAGCCACTTCCATGGTGATTTTCACTGCTGAAAATCTTCTTCATGTGAAACATATGTTCTCACATCATTGATGGAATATTTGGTTCCACTTTCTCCAGTCCTTTTATCATCTTGCTTAAAATGCTTGGGATGATTAGTTGGATGCAATTTCCAACATTGGGCAATGACATGGCCCTTCTTCTGGAAATGTGTGCAAGTCTTTTGCGCCTTTTGAGCAAGTTGCCTTCGCTTCAACTGTTTCCTATATGCCTTCATCCTGTTCCAACATTTTGAAACTTCATGGTTACACAAACCACAATAGAATCAAGAACTCTTTCTTCCATTCTTGCATGCATATTTTTCATGCTTAACAAAAACATAATCAACTTGAATATGGGAAAAATCATACCTACACTTTTTCTTTGCATGTCCATATTTTTTACCTTCTTGAGGAGATGAACTTGTAGAGGTTCCAACTTTCTTTTGAATACTAACATCAGTGTTAATGTCATGATAGTTGTCAAAACTCTCTTGTTCGCCATAATCTACATGTCTAAAAACATCTTGCTACAACATAGGCTTCAAACAATGGCAATCAACTTGAAAAAAAACTTGACATGTTTGTATTTTAGAACTTGCAACAAAAGTTCTTTTTGAATTTGTCTCAAATGCCTTCATGGCTTTAGAGTTTTCTCCATAAGATTGAACATAGCCTAGACCAAACTTCTTAGACCTTTCCTCAACCAAAATAGGATCAATCATGCCTAGTGCATGTTTTCCTAAACCCTTGCCTTCATATCCCATTTTTAGCATCAACTTGGACCCTATACCTCTAGTGTTCTTTTCAAATGAACCTACAGATCTATCTAAAGAGGAAATTGAAGTCAAATTTGAGTGATTTACCTCTACCTCAAGCATGTGTTTGGTTAAGGCCTCTAGGGCATGATGGAGTTGCATCTTCATCTCATGCATTCTTTGAAAAATTCCTTATTTCTCTTGCTTCATAGCAACCAATTTCCCATGAAGTCTAGTGCTTTCCCCCATCTTCATACAGAATTTGCACCATATCCTTCAGGATGTAGAAGTCTTGCTTCATGTCTTCATCAAAGAATCTTGTGAAGGAGGAGGATTTTGAAACCACACTTGATGAATTTGTCATCTCTATGTAAATTAACTAAAGAACTTCAACAAAAATTCACAAAGCTTCAAAACAATTTGACAAAGCTTCGATTCAATACGGTTGTAGATTCAAGCTCTTTTCTGCAGCTTGTACCCCTTCTTCAAGCAGCCTTTTGCAAACAATCTTCAAGAGGGATTGTGCTTCAAGGGTTGCCTTGAGGTCCTTTGGGTAAGGAGAATGCTTTCATCCTTCTCCTTCTTGTCCTCTTTTGGACTTAGCTAACAGTAGCTTCCCTTCACCTCTAGCAAACTCAAACTTGTAAGCATCAGTCAATTTGCAAACAGTTAAATTATTTGCACTGTTAAACACCTTTCAAGTCAAACAAGCAACCTAGTGCTTTGTCAATTTAAGCAACCTAGTGCTCTGATACCACCTGATCTGAAAATGGGTGGATAACTTGTTATTCTTTTCAAGCACCTCCCACTCAGTTAAACAAAATACGATTTAGCTTATACTTGACTATGCGGAATTGAATTCTTGATTTAGGTGTATGTGTTTTAAATTGTTTTAATGCTTAAGTGTGAGGAATTAAAAATTTGTTTTTGCTGATAATAATCAAGTACAACAACCATAAAGTGTAGCAAATAAGCATCAACACATAACAGCAAATTTAATAAAGGAGTTCACCTGAATATCGAGGGCTACGTCTCTTTGAGCCTATGTCAACTAACTTGGCTCTTTGGGATTATGATGTATCAATTCCAAGTTACTAACACAACTGCAATGGTTATTTGGACTGCACCATTGGGAGTAGAATACCATCATACCCCTGGAATGGTTGTTATATCTCAAAAGATAGACAGAGGTTCCCTTAGACTTGACCTCTTCTGTCGGTGCCCTTAAGCTTCCCTGAGATTCTTTGTGGCACTAACTCATTAATAAATCATTTTCAATCCCTGAAACCTCACCTAATATCTCCATCATATATCAAACATCCAAAATAGGTTTTTCATTTGCTCAAAATGAGCTATGCCTCCCCAATCTAGGCCTCCATCCACTGTTGGCCCTGGGCTACCCGAAACTTCCCTGTGGATTCTTGACCTTCATAAGTCTCAAAATTGCTCTTAAAATCACTTCAATGGATTGATAATGTCCAAAATATTTAGAATAGACTATTCACTTGGTGAAATTGGCCTCTGGTTGCTTCGGTTACGCCTCCAACACCTGGTGTCACCCCGTGGCTCTAGGTTCACTAAAAAATTCTCTGAAGCATCTCGACCTTCAAAAGTTTTCAAAGCTTCTACAAATCCCTCCATTGGATTCATAAGGCTAAAAATAGTCATAATAGACTACTTTGTTGCTGAGAATGGATACTGGCTGCTCTAGATAGGCCTCATTCTCCTACTAGCACCTGATGGCCCTCGTGGCCCTTGGAACTTCTCTAAATCATCTCACCCAGAAATTCTCTAATGGCTCTGAAAACCTCATTAATGGTTCTATAATGTTTGAAACATCCAAAATTGACTATTGGTTTCCTGATTAAGGCCTCTAGCTTCCCTGGCTAAGCCTCATATTGTTGTTGGCTCCTGGTGGCCCTGGTGGCCCGCTATAACTTCTCTGAAGAAAAATCACACTCAGAAGTCCTCTGATGGATCTACAACCCTCACCAATGAGTTTGGAATTTCCAAGAAAGTCAAAATTTCCTATTCACACTCCAAGAATGGTCAAATAATGCTCAAGATAGAGCATAAACAATTTTTCCCAATAACTCCTAAAATAGCTCCACTAATTTTGGAGCACTTCAGTTTAGCTGTAGTTAGATTAGGCATCTCCACCGAAAATAGTGTGCTTCCAACTTATCCACCGAACTAACCATTACCAATTAATGTTGGTGGTTGGACACATGTCCCAAACCATGCGGTCACAGTGGAGGTTAGTGAAACTCGCACATAAACATTAACTGCAACCATTGCATGTGACACGTTGCAAAACCGCTGGCGGGTGGGGGCTAACTGTCGAAGTTTTAAGAGCACCTAGTCCTGGGCTAAGGACATATGGGGAGGGGCTGGCCCCTCCGCTCCCCCAATTGTGATTTCAACAAACTTCAAATATATCGCGCAAACCATAAGGTTAAGAACCAAACCATAGGGGAGATGGTAAGACACTAGCGTGCTTGGCAGGAGGTCTCAGGGTCTAGCCCTATGGACCCAAACAAAATTTTGTTACACTATTCAAGGGCCATGTGGCACCTTCCAATTGGTCCACAAAACACAACTTAACCAACTACCCAATCATACCCTGCCACTTGTCACCTTACAACTGGCCTAGAAGGAATATTCTGGGGAATATTCTGAGGAACATTCCCTGGAATATTCTTTTTTCTAATTGTGCAAATACCTAGTCAAACCTGGTCAAAAGCCAAAATTTGCAGTTTACTAGACTTTTCAAATCGCGATAAATTCTTCATACGGTGTTATTTTTTCGAACCATTCACGGCACCAGAATCAGGAAGACGAGATCTATCCATTCACTCAGGGTCGGAATACTTTTGAACACTTTTAAATTTGAGCTATCACTTATGTCCTTGATCCAAATCTGATCATTCCATTAGTTAAACTTTGCTCCCTATACTACCTTTTACCCACACAATTTATATTTTCCACAGCTTTCCAAATGCATGAAATTCTTAAAGAACATTAAATCATTTCAAAAAATATGAGAAAGCCATCCCACCACTCAAACAACCCTTTTAAAATTTGAAATGAACTATGATGTGTAAGGCTTACTACTTAAGCAGTGAAGAAGTGACTTCTTACGCTAACAGTTTCGTGAGAGTTTGAGGATTCTTAAATTTTGCATCTATTCATTAAAACCCAAAAATACCTTTAATACGTTATTGGAAGATTCATATCGGATCATTACAATATCACAACTCTACTCAAAATAAAGTTATGATAAAATCATTCTCCGATCGAATATTTCCAATAATCAATATAACTAATAAAGGGGTTTTTATTAAAAGGTAGATTTGACTTGGACACTTTCTTTCAAATTGAATACATTAAAAAGCTCTCGATCCCACATGATTTCCATGAAGCATTATCAGAGCTTCCAAATATTGTATTTTTCAATGTGAACCTCATTTCTCCGATCTCCGATATCCCTTCCCGCTCATTTTCTGATAGATGGCATCGTTGATACTCTAATCGCCGATCTTTGATATTCCCAAACCTTTGATTCCAAATAATCTTCCTGCTACTCATATCAGGACTTTCATATTGTGACTTCCAATCGGTTTTTATGCTTTCACACCCCTGATATTAAATCTCAGCTAAAGGATCTCGGGTATCCCTTCCCGCTTATATTTTTTAGTCATTACATTCAAAATCCTATCAAAAGGTGAGAATATCAAATGTTTCAAAGATACAACCATAATATTTCTTTGATATTTTTCTTTTGATGCGCTCATGTGTACAGATCCATGAGAATTCATGTTTTTCACTTAGCAGTATGAGTCAATAATCATATTATGCCTCTCATAGATGAAGCTAGAATGAAACACTTACACTCTTTATTGATCTAATTTGCTACATTTTGAAGAAAATTCCACACAAAACTCTTACAGGGAATAGTTGTATCCATGATTTTATCTGTCTGTTCCAAATATTATAACTTTCAAGTTGAGATAAATCATTGCATCAAACTCATTCATATTATTTTCCCTTTAGTGATATTCCTTTCTTACGAAAAGACTCAGAGCCTCTAATTGATGAATTTTGGAATCTCGATCCTCTACTTTTCATTTTTCCTAAATATTTCCTCAGAATTTTAGATTTGAGGCTTATTGGACTCTTGGGTTTGTATTATATCAGAAGAATTTAAAATGAATTCTGAGATTTACCTCCCTGAGATCCACATTTCCTTTTCCTTCACTATCATGTTCATTATATTTAGCAGAGGAAATGGCCCCTATTTCACTATCTTCACTGGAATTTTGTGGTCTCAGAGTTTTGTAAGTTGATTTTTCCTTCAAAAAATGTTTTTAAGATCTTTTGACACCCGATATTTTTTAATCTCGGACTCCTTCCCTTCGAAGCTTATTTTAAAGGTAAATATAAGTTCTCTTGCAATAATTTTTACAAAACTTCAAATTATTTCATTATCAAAATGACAGTCATCGCAAATAATTTATAAGCTCTTACGAAACTTTTAACTCCAATACATAAATGTTTTATGTACTAGAAAAGTTAAGTTCTCACATTATAAATTATAAAAGAATTCGTTATTGGGCATGATCAATATCGTAATTTTTGTTTGTGAAACTTAAAAAAAAAAATTATTCCAAGATCTTGCTTCCCTTTAATATTCTAAATATCGGGACTTCTTATATCAGAGGTGAAATTTAATTAAACTTATGAAAAACAAATGTTGTCGAGAACGTTATGAAGCGAGAATTTTGTTTATCGTAGTTTTTCCCATTAATATTTTTGGGAAACTTGAGCTCTTACATTTCACTTTGATTCTCTAAGAAACTCAGAACTTCATAAAATCATATTAAAAATCTTCATAGGTCTATGATCAATTCATTCTAATCTTTCACTATGTTCACATGAAGTCTTCTTTGATTATATTTGAATATATACGTTACTTTCATGTTATCATGGTGGTCGAAAGCTTGGATGTATTCTAATCATAATTTCAGCAAATCCAAGTATACATTCATGAGGATGACTTTGTGACTTTAGGGATATGCATTAATTTATAGTATATGCACATGCATCACTCTTACTCTTCTCGGCAATCTGCTTGGCTAATGGAAAATTTCATCACATGTGGTTCATTTACGTTTTTTCCTTTGACTCATTATTCGACGCATATTTTTTTATATCAATCATATTTTAGTGAGCATATTCATTTTCTTTTAAAGGCACCCTTGATGATCCAGGTGGATATTGGTGGCCACCCACCTATTCCATTCGGACCCGCACCATCAGTTCTTTCAGTTTTTCAGTTTCATCACAGCTTACTATTTTTAGCAGGTTTTCAAGTGATGAACTTTCGGAGCTGTTTGGAGGCCCTAATGATCTAGGTGGATATTGGTGGCCACCCAGCTATTCCATTTGAACCCCCACCATCGATTCTTTAATATTTTTAGTTTCGGCACAACTTACTATTTGTAGCAGTTTTTTGGGTCCTGAACTTCTAGAGCTGTTTTGAGGCCCTAAACGACGTTTTTTGGGAAAATGTTAGGTCCCTATATTACTAGTATAGTCCCTTATTATTGTTAGTGTAACCCCCTTATTGTTATTATTGTACCCCTTTAACCCCCTTATTGTTATTATTGTACCCCTGTAACCCCATATTGTTATTATTGTGCCCTTAAATTATTATTGTTAGGTCGGCTAGGATTACATTGTGGGCCCACTAGGATTACATTGTGGCCCCATGGACTCCTATATATAGAAAGGAGGTTTTGTAATTTGTATCATCCAAGAATTGTTCATTCATGTAATGTATTGGAGGTTTCCCCTCGAAGTGGCTTATTCCTAAGGTGTTGATATATCTTTTCTTCTATTTTTGGAGCTGGCTTCACAACATTTGGTATCAGAGCTTTGGATTCTAGGGTTTTGCTGCTCCAAACAGGTCATCGTGGAATTTTCGCTATAGCTTTGTTTCTATGAAGTTTCAGAAGCTGAAATTTTTAGGGTGCGAAGCCGAAATCCTGAGGAACATCATCGCAAAATTTCAGAGCTTGGTTCGCAATATTTTTGGAGATATGATTTGTGGAAGTTAGGTCTTTTTGCAGGCTCCTCAATTTAATCTAAACAGGTCATCATGGAATTTGTGCTATAACTTTTTTTCTACGAAGGTTCAGAATCTAAACTTTTTAGGGTGCAAATCTGAAATCTTGAGGAAACCCGTCGCAAAATTTCAGAGCTTGGTTCGCAATATTTTCGAAGATATGATCTGTGAGAGGTAATGCTTGTTCAAGCTCCTGAATTTCATCTCAAACAGGTGATCGTGGGAAACTCTTCATAACTCTCTCTCTGAGCATCGGATTGGAGTGTCGTAAAAATTGGTCGCAATTACATGGACTTTAGTTTCTTTTCTATCAATTTTAGAGCTAAAATACAAAAACAGTGACACTTGGAAAGTCATACAAGTTCGCTCTACTGAACCAGTCCATAATTAGGTCATTGTGGGAGATCGGACATAACTTTGTCTTGGAGAATCCAAATCAAGTTAGACCTGTGGAATTTGAAAGATAATTCAGAAGGCTACCTCAGTTCCAAATTTCAGATATTGAAGAGCCGCAATCACAAAGATAATCCAATTTCAATATTGAGCTCCTCAAAAGCAAGAAAAAGGTGTGTATTTTTTTCCGAATTGCATAAGTCTTGTTTGAAAAATACATTTGAGTTGATTCCAAGAGCATATTGTAGAATAGATATCAGTATTGGGTTCTAAAAAATTCCTCGTAAAAATAATTCAACACCCATTAAGCCTTCAGAAGGCTCTACTATGACTCATGAAGATGAAGAATTGCAACATGATCTATCAAAATTACAAGAGCAAATGCAACAGTTTTCACTCTCGCAAAGAGCAACAAAAAATGAAATGTAAGTTTTGAAGAAAGGCATGGAAGTGAAGATGGATGGTTTGAAGAAAGACATGGAAGCTAAAATGGATGGCGTGGAAGCTAAGATGGATTACGTGGAAGCTAAGATGGATGACATGAAAGACAACATGGAAAACATGAAGAATGATCTAAAAGCATACATGGAAGGCTTGGATAAAGTTGGTTACAAAATGTTTCCTAATGGTGAAAAGATAGTAGAGGATTCTCATAACATGGATACTACAAATGGAGCAATATTTTGATCTCCATAATGTGCAAAAAACACAAAAGGTACGCATTGCAACTTTACATTTAGAACAAAATACATTTGTATGGTATCGATGGCTTTGCTCCCGTAAAAAAATTGTCACTTGGTATATTTTTAGAGAGGAAATGATAACACATTATGAGGATACAAAGAGAAACACCTTCTTTAGACAATTCATAAATCTCAAACAAAATGGTTTAGTGGGGGAGCACATTGAGGACTTCCAAAAATTGAATATAAGAGTAACTGATATTCCAGAGGAACATAGGATTGATCTCTTCATATGTACTTTAAAGGATAACATCCAACATGAAGTTCGCGTTTTGGAACCCGATTCATTAGAGAAGGCATTCAAGTTGGCAAGAAAAATTGAATGTAAAATTATGGCGACAAGGAAGCCTACCACTCACTTCTATAAAGAAGTGTTGCTACGCCTAGATTTCAACAACCTACAAGGCTGACACCACAAAAATTGGAAGAAAAAAGAGCAAAAGGGCTTTGCTACAATTGTGATAGCAAATACACTAAAGGTCATAAGTGTGCTGAGAAGAAATTATTTTACATAGATTGTGAAGAGGAAGAAGAAAATGAACAAGAAGAGGATATACACCAGGAACCAACCCAAGAAGAGGAATAAATGAGTCCGACCATATCGTGTAATGCATTGGCAGGAATTACCACTCCTCAAACTCTCAATATAGAAGGGCATATCAAGAAGAAAAAGGTAATAGTGTTGATTGATTCAGGTAGTACCCATAATTTTATTCATTGTAAGGTAGCCAAGGAATTGAATTGTTTCCTATACCCAGCACCAGAATGTCAAGTGATGGTTGCAAATGGAGGAACTATAAATTGCTTGGGAAAATGTCATAATATCAAGCTAACCATGGGGGAATATGTATTGACTAGTCCAATGCTTTCCATTCCTATGGGAGGTGCTGATGTTGTACTAGGAGTACAATGGTTACAATCTTTGGGGATGGTGGCTTTTAATTTTCAAGAACTTTTCTTGAATTTTTTTCTGCATGAAAGGAAGTCGACTCACGCGGTACCGCAGTGGAAGCCAGGAAAGATAATAAGCTCTAATGTCATGCAAAAGCTTCTAAAGAAAGAACAATGAGGCATAATTGCACAATTATGCTTAGTAGAAGTTCCGACATCAAAATCATCTGTTTCTGCAGATCTCCAACAAGTCTTGGACAATCATTCCAAGGTGTTTGAAACTCCCAAAGGACTCCCACCTATTCATGATCATAATCATGCTATTCATTTGATTCCAGGAAGTGTTCCTCCAAACATCAGGCCTTATAGATATCCTTACTTCCAAAAGAGCGAAATTGAACGTATGATTGCAGAAATGTTAGAGGCGGGTATAATTCAACCTAGTCAAAGTTCTTTCTCTACTCCCGTAGTATTGGTACACAAGAAGGATGGATCATGGCGAATGTGTCCAGATTATAGGGAGCTCAATAAGCTCACCATTAAAGATAAATTTCCCATTCCTGTGATCGATGAATTATTGGATGAATTACATGGAGCAATTTATTTTACCAAGTTGGATCTTCGTTCAGGATATCATCAAATTAGAATGAAGACTTAAGATATTCCAAAAACAACATTTCGAACTCATGAGGGTCATTATGAATTTTTGGTCATGCCTTTTGGCCTTACCAATGCACCTTCTACATTTCAAGGGTTGATGAATTCCATTTTCAAACCCTTCCTTAGAAAATTTGTGCTAGTATTTTTTGATGATATACTAATCTACAACAGGTCTTGGAAGGATCATGTTGAACATGTTGACAATGTGCTCAAACTATTGCAGGAGAAACAATTATATGCAAAAACATCCAAATGTTTCTTTGGAGTACAAGAGGTGGAATATATGGGTCATATTGTATCTCACGAGGGTGTTAAAGTAGACCCTAACAAAATTAAAGCCATTAAGGAATGGAAAGTTCCCACAACCATAAAGCAGTTGCGAGGATTTCTCAAGTTAACAGGGTATTATCGCAAGTTTGTTAAGAATTATGGGAGAATAGCAGCACCTCTAACAACATTATTGAAGAAAGATGCATTTTCATGGACTCCTGAAGCAACTAAGGCCTTTGAACATCTTAAAGAGGCAATGTGCCTAGCACCGGTCTTAGCTATGCCACACTTCACAAAAACCTTTATTGTGGAATATGATGCTTCAGGAAATGGAATTGGTGTTGTTTTAATGCGGGAAGGAAGACCCAATGCTTTTGAAAGTCATCAAATCAAAGGAAAGTATTTACAGAAACCTATTTATGAGAAGGAAATGTTAGCAATACTACATGCACTAAAGAAATGGCGAACTTACCTAATGGGAAGACACTTCAAGGTAAAAACTGATGATGATAGTCTTAAACACTTTTTGGAACAAAGACTATCTTCAGAAGAGCAGCAAAAATGGGTCACAAAGATGTTGGGTTATGACTTTCAAATAATCTACAAAAAAGGAAAGCTTAATGTTGTTGCAGATGCACTCTCAAGAAAGAATGAAGAGGTGGAAGCATTGCTTTGTGCCATTTCTATTATCCAAACAGATTGGATAACCGAAGCAAGAGATGAATGGAAGAAGGAAAAAGATGTATGGACACTCATTCAAAAGTTGCAGCAAGATCCTAGTACATCTGATACATTTAGTTGGAAAAATGATTCCTTATGGTACAAAGATCGCTTATATCTTCGTAAGAATTCCCAACTAAAACAAAAGATTCTTCTGGAATTGCACACTTCTCCTTTAGGAGGACACTCAGGATTTTTAAAAACTTACCACAGGGTGAAGAAAGAATTTTTTTGGGATGGCCTTAAATCTAATATTCGAAAGTTTGTGGCAGAATGTTTGGTTTGCCAGCAAAATAAAGTGGAAAAAATTAAGACCCCAGGACTTCTACAACCTTTATCCATTCCAAGTCAACGTTGGGAGGAGATTTCAATGGATTTTATCACAGGTTTACCTAAGTCCGAAGGAAAGAGTGTCATCATGGTTGTAGTTGATAGACTTACCAAGTATGCACACTTTTGTGCATTATCTCATCCATTTAAAGCAAGTACAGTTGCTACTACATTTATGGACAGAATTCAAAAGCTACATGGAAGCCCAAGGGTTATTGTGAGCGACAGAGATCCCATTTTTACTGGAAATTTTTGGACGGAGTTATTTTCTTGTTGGGTACTCAATTAGCTCATAGCTCATCTTATCATCCTCAATCTGATGGTCAAACTGAGATAGTAAATAAATGTTTGGAAGGATATCTTCATTGTTTTGTATCTAATAAACAAACACAATGGGTCAAGTGGTTACCTCTCGCTGAATGGTGGTATAACACGTCTTTCCATACTACAGCAAAAATGACCCCATTTATGGCACTTTATGGATATCATCCACCATCCATCACATCATCTTTAAGAGAAAATTCAAAATTTCAAGCAGTGGAAGATCACATCGAGCATCAACAAGAAGTTCTCCAACTCTTAAAGGATAACCTGAATTTGGCACAAAATCGAATGAAACAACAGTCAGATCAACATCGCAGCAAGAGAAGTCTTGATGTAGGAGACTAAGTATTTTTACAGCTACAACCATACAAACAAATGTCCCTCAAGCAAGCTAAGAAGGATAATAAATTATCACCAAAGTACTATGGTCCTTACAAGGTGTTGCAAAAGATTGGTACTATGGCATACAAATTGGAGCTTCCTGCTTCTTCACAAGTGCATCCAATTTTCCATGTTTCATGCTTAAAGAAGGTTATAGGTGAAAATCTTCCAGTTCAAACAATATTGCCAGAACTTGATGAGGAAGGAAAAATCATATTGGAACCTGAAGCGGTCATGGAAACAAGAACTCGACAGCTACAGAATCGATCAATTTCAGAGTATCTCATCAAGTGGAAGAACTTACCCACTGAAGATTCTACATGGGAGGATGAGAAGTTTATACAGAAGCACCCATAGCTACTCAAGCATTGAGGACAACACTTTTTTGAAGGAGAGGGGCATGTTAGGTCCCTATATTACTAGTATAGTCCCTTATTGTTGTTAGTGTAACCCCCTTTTTGTTATTATTGTACCCTTGTAACCCCCATATTGTTATTATTGTGCCCTTAAATTATTATTGTTAGGTCGGCTAGGATTACATTGTGGCCCCACTAGGATTACATTGTGGCCCCATGGACTCCTATATATATAAAGGAGGTTTTGTAATTTGTATCATCCAAGAATTGTTCATTCATGTAATGTATTGGAGGTTTCCCCCTCGAAGTGGCTTATTTCTAAGGCGTTGATATTTCTTTTCTTCTATTTTTGGAGTTGGCTTCACAACAGAAAATCGATGAATCTAGGGACTGATATTTCTCACATCAAAATTTTTAGTCCTTGGATAGATCTTTCTAACGAGGTATGGTGCACGTCAAACAGATATCGTATGCCAAAGTTACGTCCCTAGGAAGTTGAAACACCAATTTACCCAAACGGGGCCCATAGTTTTGGCACTTCATCTCCTAGGGTTAGTTTTTTGTATGTTTAGGGTTTTCCATTGTTTCTAAATAATAAATAGGCCCTTGAGTCTCATTGTAACACAGTTCAGAGGCCTATAGCTGCCACATCTATTCTGAGAGATACGCTACCAATGCCTTAGCTAGTTTATTTTGATTATGTCTATAAACATATCTATGTTATTTAATATTAATGAAATGAAGCATCATTTCTGCTGCATCTTTGTGTTTATATATATTTCTATATTTTATTGTGTTCCTGAATAAATCCAGATCAGTGGTATCAGAGCAGTCTGCTCTTTCTCTATTTTTCTTTGCATGTCCCAAACGAGGTAAGGGTATGAGTTAGGGCTCGATCTGGTTGAACCCTTGGAAAATAAGCCTCGCAAATCCCAACAACCTCCCATGGCAGAAGAAAAGAAAGACGAGGGATCAAGAGACCTATCAAAATATTGCTCGAGGAGGCCCTCGAGAAACAAATGAACGCGATAATGGATAACTTTGCGCAGATCCTTCAACGGCTGCCCACCTACGGTGTATCTGCATCCAACAGCCACTCTGGAGGCGCCACTCCCTTCAAGGAACAGGTAAACTTTGACATTCTTGTATTTTAAGGCTAGATAGATGCATACGCCATAGATAGATGATTTAATTTGCTGGAAGGGTATTTCTCGGTCCATGATATCTCTGACTAAGAAAAGATTATCTTTTCACTCCTCAAATCTGCCCCCCATGTCAAATACTAATGGGAAACCTACTGTGAGCAAAAGGATGGGACATAACCCTCTCTATTCTTGCCGTACCTACTTGGAATTCATTTTGAGATAGCATCAAGGATTAATATTACCCCATGGGGAGCTATGAGGACAAGTACATCCAATGGAACACGTTGCGATAGCAAAGGATCAAGATGTGCAAGAACAGACGAATTTGTTCCATACCGTGCGCACAAAGTTGGGTATTAAATATTTAGAGAGACATTTGATTCTTAGGTACCGTAGCTATCCACACAGACACATTCAGGAGGAAATGGAGTTCCTCAACATTACTTCACTTGGTAAGGAATATCGCTATGCTGCCAAGATCGAGCATAAATTTAAGCAGAATAAGCGAGACTTTGGATTCGTGAATCTGAAGCCAGGGAAAGGCGCCCCCAAACCATAGAAAAAGGGGCAATTCCAAAATGGGGTGACTCAGAAAAACACTATAAATCCAAATAAGGACACGGAGAAGTGGTGTCAATTTCATAACAGCACCACTCATAAAACAAACGAGTGTTAGGCCAAACAGTCGTTGGTGGCCGAACTAAAGGCACCTAAATCAGAGGCATGTTCTGATCATGAATTAGAACCAGAAAAAGGCAATGACAAAGGGAAGTAGATCATTGATGCAGATCCCAATGCCATTTTTGCCACCACCAAGCTCCAGAGGGAGGATCTAGAGGAGGGGGGGTGCCTCTTCCATTCGCAGATGTGGGTAAAGGGTTCTCCGCTGCAAATCCTTGTTGATAGTGGAAGCCAAAAGAACCTCATTTCAGCAGAGGTCATGAAGCGGCTCATCCTACCGACCATAGCACACCCGCAACCGTATACCATCGAGTGGCTTCACCCAAGGAGATATCTCCACATCCGCCAACAGTTCTTCCTTACGTAGAGAATCAAGCCATTCACGGATGAGGTATTGTGTGATGTTGCTCCTATTGATGTAGTTGATGTATTATTGGGCCAACCATACTTGTGGAGGTGAAATTTTGTGTATGAGTATAGGCCTCGTTCTATTTTATTACTTTGGGAAATAAATTGTACAGGATACCAGAGGTAGTACCACCTCCTTCCATCTCCTTGACTATTGCAAACCAACGCAGTAAGATTGCTTCCCAAACTATGAAATTTATTTTCTTTACAATCGCTCACAGGGAAAGAAGAATATTGTAGCCATAGCCTCGAAACAGGGCTCCCCTACACGACTGCATCAGATGGACAAAGTCGTACAGGAATATGAGGACATTTTCTCCTCACCCACAGAAGTTCCTTTACACTATCAGAACAAGCACTCCATCGATCTGACCCCTGGTGCACCTCCACCTGATATTTCCATACCTCATGCGATTACACAGACAGAATCCACACATGCACTGTCTGAGGAAACCAAATTTATTGAACGCATCCAGCACGTTCGCCAGCAGGTCCACGACATCCTAGAAAAATCCAATACCAAGTCCAGCAAAATTTGCCTCTCATGGAGGAAGTTAACGTAATGGGGACCATTGCTTCCTAAGGAGGGAGGAATGATCCAGGTGGATATTGGTGGCCACCCACCTATTCCATTTGGACCCGCACCATCAGTTCTTTCATTTTTTAAGTTTAAACACAACTTACTATTTTTAGCAAGTTTTCGGGTCATGAACTTCTGAAGCCGTTTGGAGGCCCTAATGATCCAGGTGGATATTGGTGGACACCCACCTATTCCATTTGAACCCCCACCATCGGTTCTTTTAGAATTTCCATTTCGTCTTAGCATTTTTTTCGAGTTGGGAACTTTCGGAGCCGTTTTGAGGCCCTAAACAACGTTTTTTGGGAAACCCGGGAGCAACATGTGTCCATGGACCAATATTGCTCGCATCAAAATTTGTATTCCTTGGATATATATTTTCTAAAGAGGTATGGTACACGTCAAACGGAGATCGTATGCCAAAGTTACATCCCCGGGAATTTGAAACACCAATTTTCTTAAACGAGGCCCATAGTTTTGGCACCTCATCTCCTAGGGTTAGGTTTTTTTGATGTTTAGGGTTTTCCATTATTTCTCAATAATAAATAGGCCCTCAAGCCTCATTGTAACATAGTTCATAGGTCTGTAGCTACCACATCTCTCCTCAGAGATACACTATGAGCGCCCTAGCCAGTTTATTGCCATTATGTCTATAAGCATATTTATGTTATTTGATATTAATGAAATGAAACATTATTTCTGCTACATCTTTGTGTTTATGTCTATTTCTGTATTTTATTGCGTTCATTCATAAATATGGATTCATGATATCATAGCGGTCTGCTCTTTCTCTGTTTTTCTTTTCATGTCCCCAATGAGGTCAGGGTATAAGGAGTTAGGGTTTAATCTGGTTGAACCCTTCGAAGATCAACCTCGCAAACCCTGATGACCTCCCATGGCGGAAGTAAAGAAAGACAAGGGAGCAGGAGATCCTATCAAAATATTTCTCGAGAAGGCCCTCGAGAAAAAAAGGAACGCGATGATGGATAATTTCGCTCATATCCTTCAACGGTTGCCCACCTATAGTGCATCTACATCCAATAGCCACTCTGGAGGTGCCACTCCCTTCAAGGTACAAGTAAAATTTGACTTTCTTGTATTTGAAGGTCGGATAGATGTAGACGTCGTAGATAGATGGTTGAATTTGCTGGAAGGGTATTTCTCGGTCCATGATTTTTCCGACTGAGAAAAGATTATTTTTGCACTCCTCAAATTCGCCCCCCATGTCAAAGACTAGTGGGAATCCTATTGTGAGAAAAAGGACGAGAAGGAACCCTCTCTGTTCTCGACCACACCCACTTGGAATTCATTTCGAGATGGCAGCAAGGACAAATATTACCTTGTGGGGAGCTATGAGGACAAGTACATCCAATGGACGAACTAGCGAATTTTTTCCATACCCTGTGCAAAAAGTTGGGTATTAACGATTCAAAGAGACATTTGGTGCTCAAGTACTGCAGTTGTCTACATAGACACATTCAGGAGGAAATGGAGTTCCTGAACATTACATCGCTTGGCACGGCATATTGAATTGCCACCAATATCAAGCAGAAGAAGCGAGACTTTGGATCTGCAAATCCAAAGCCAAGGAAAGGTGCCCTTGAACCGCATAACAAGGGGCAAGGCCAAAGCAGGGCGACTCAAAACAACACCACAAATCCAAAGGACATGAAGAAGTGGTGTGAATTTCATAACAGCCCCACTCACAGCACAAACGAGTGTTGGGACAAACAGTCGTTGGTGGCCGAACTAAAGGCACCCGAATCATAGGCATGTTTTTATCCTGAGTCAGAACCAGACAAAGGCAATTACAAAGGGAAGCATATCATTGATGCAGATACCAGTGCCATTGTTTCCACCACCAAGCTCCAGAGGGAGGATCCTGAGGATCCAAAGGAGGGGGAGCGCCTCTTCCATTCATAGATGTGGGTGAAGGGTTATCCACTGCAATTCCTTGTAAATAGCGGAAGCCAAAAGAACCTCATTTCAGCAGAGGTCGTGAAGTGGCTAGGCCTACCGACCATATCACACCTGCATCTGTATACCATCGGGTGGCTTCACCTAGGGAGAGTTCTCTGCGTTCGTCAATAGTGTCACCTTCCGTATAGCAACAAGCCATTCACGGATGAGTTATTGTGTGATTTTGATCCTCTTAATGTATTTAATGTATTATTGAGCCTGTTATCACCCAAAAATTCTCAAAACATCATTGTGTCAACTCTACTTTTGGTCATGATTTCAAGGAGGTTTAGAAGTCATTTTAAGTCACTGATAAAGGATAGGTCATATTACAAGTTCAAATGAAATCTTCTAGGTCCACTCCATGATCAATAAACTCTAAAAATTTTCCTTATCTCTAGTCATGGTCTTAAATAGGTTGTAGGTCATTTCATGCTTAAAGGGTTAAGTGATAGGGTTAGAGTCTCATTTTCATTGTCAAATAAAGTTTAACAACCTTATTCCATGGTTTAAAGGTCCCATCATACATTTAGAAGTCATTCCATTAGGTTTAGGGTCAAATTTTGCAATCATGATAGGAATCCACGTTTTCATAGCACATCTAGTTCAAAAAAGGTGATTTGCGCTACGAAATGGCTGAAACAGCGTTTTTCAACAAAAAACCCTGTTTTTTTTGTTTTATGTAGTCAACTTCCAGAGGGGTTCCTGAGAAACTGAAAACTCATTTTTGAAACATGAAAGAGGTTTTTCTTCCTAACATACTGAAATAAAAAAACCTCTTTCATTTTCTTCAAATTCATTATTATGTGGGATAAATTTATGGTTTAAATTGCGCTACGAAACTGTTGAAAGTCATTGAGAGAAAAACTTTGTTTTCTGGTTTTAGCAGTCATTTTCAAGATCAGTTTCTGGCCACATGCAAAATTATTTTGGAGTTATGAAGGAGTTTTCTCTTCATAAAATCCCCCGCTAAAATAACCTATCTCACGTTTCTCACAAGTGTTACCAGTTGGGAGATACAAGGCTTTCTTTGAAACCATATTTTCAGAAATCATGATTTTCCAGTTTTATACAGGTTGGTCAAAGACAGTTTCTGGGTAGTAGGAGAGGTATTTCAAAAAACCAAGATAGGTTTTTGTTCAATAGATCATGGTATCCAAAAGCCTCCTTCAGTTTTAAAAAATAAATTATGGGTGAGAAGATAAAAGCTCTGTCTCAACACCTATTTTCAGATAAAAACAGGGCAGTAAGTGACAAATTATAAATCAGTTTTGTCATAAATAAGGACTTCACTTTTTGAAAACATTTCAAGGATGACATATGTTGATTAAAGCTTGTATACATCATGGAAAAAGTGCAATAATTTTAAAAAAACTGATATTTTTGAAAAAATTTGTGTAAAAAGACATGCACAGCAGTTTCGTAGCACGCTACGAAACTGTTGTAGGTGCAATTTTGAGCATTTTGTTAAGGTTTCAAGAGGTAAAACATCTGGTTTTTGAAGTTTTGATGCTACTAGAGGATGGAAATAGTTCGCAAATGAATTTCCAGGTGTTAAAGCAGAATAAATTGGATTTTAAGAGATGTTTACAAAGACATAGTTACTGCGCTACGAAAATAGTTGATATTTTCATAGCGCAGACACATCAGCTCTCTTTACACTCTTTCAAAGACTTAATTTTGCATTGGTGGAAGGATTGAAGAGTTTATGGGATGTTAACACATGTTACATATACAAGATATTCATCAAGGCTAGAAAATATGTTGGAAGACAAGCATGGAGGTAAGGGCTAAATTTCAGCAAACTTTGTTTCCTAGTTTCTAGGGCAGTTAGGTCATGGAACAGCAGGGTTCATAACAAGGCTGGAGGCATCACCAAATTTGACCTCATGAGGTTGTAGCTGTCAAAAGAAGCATTAAAAGTTTATATAAGGTTGTTGAAACATTTCTTAGGAGTTTTAGTCCTATTTGTATTAGGACTTCTAAAAGAGATAGTTAGCTGTCAGTTGTAATTAAGAGTCTGTTTTAGGAGTAGAATAGGTGTCAGTAATAGAAATTCGAATTCTCTTGATGAGGGATCATAGAATCCAATATTTTAAAAGCTATATATGAAGCAAGAGATCGAATTAGCAAGGGGTTGGAGACTTTTTGGCAAAAGCTGCTTCTTTATGTAATTGACTGTGATCAGTAATGCAGAAAGGTTTTCTTCTTGACAAACCTGAGATTCTCATGGGTTTTTAATGCTTTATTGATCTACCTATTATGTTTAACTATTTGCAGTAGATCTCATTGCTATTACTCAGAATTCATAACCCTATGCTCTGACTTCCTTTAGTAATGAGGTGACTATGTTTTTCTATGTAATGAGTGAATTGCCTTTGAACCACTAACAGTTGATTTCATTACTATTACTCAGAATTCATAACTCTATGCTCTAAATTCTTTATGTAATGCAATGATTATGTTGACCTTATGTTCTTGAGTTAATTTTCTTTGTTTAAAACCCCATTTGCCTCAGCTTCCATGTCCAGAAACCTTGCCACTGAATCTACTGACTTATTGACTCCATATCCCAATGGTAGCAAGCCTTCATCTTTCAACCTACAAACACACAAAACCAAGATAGAGTTAGCCATCTATATTATCATTAATCAATATCATAAACCCTTGAGAAAGCCCTCTTAGGCTGAGGAGCCTAAGCCTCAGCTAAAAGGTTGGTTTGAAATAGTTACACTGAGGTAGTCTGATCAACAGCCTATCAGGGTCCCATTTTGGTGATAACAGGGCCAACCATACTTGTGGAGGTGACATGTTCTATATGAGTCTAGGCCTCATTCTATTGTTAATACCTTGGGAAATAAATTGTACACGATACGAGAGGTAGTATCGCCTTCTTCCATCTTCTTGACTATTGCAAAAAAACGCAGTAAGATTGTTTCCCAAACCAGGAAAATTGTTTTCCTTACAACTCGCTCACAAGGAAAGAAGAATATTGTGGCCACAGCCTTAAAATAGGGCTACCCTGCACGACTGCATCACATGGACAAAGTCGTAGAGGAATACGAGGACATTTTGTCCTCACCCACAGAAGTTCCTCTACACTGTCAGGACAAGCACTCCATCGATCTAACCCCCAGCGCACCGCTGCCTGATATTTCCATACCTCATGTGATTACACAGACAGAATCCACACATGTACTTTCTGAGGAAACCAAATTTATTGAACGCATCAAGCACGTCCACGACCTCCTGGACAAATCCAATATCAAGTCCAGCAGAATTTTCTTCTCATGGAGGAACTTAACACAGTGAGGATCATTGCTTCCTAAGGAAAGAGGAATGATACAGGTGGATATTCATGTCCACCCACCTATTCCATTTGGACCCGCACCATACGTTCTTTCAATTTTTCAGTTTCAGCACAACTTACTATTTTGAGCAGGTTTTTGGGTCATGAACTTCCGAAGCCATTTGAAGGCACTAATGATCCAGGTATATATTGGTGGCCACCCACCTATTCCATTTGAACTCCCACCATCTATTCTTTGAGATTTTTAGTTTCGGCACAACTTACTATTTTTAGCAGTTTTTCGGCTCCTGAACTTCCAGAGCCGTTTTGAGGCCCTAAATGATGTTTTTTGGGAAAACAGGGAGCAACATGGGTCCATTAATTCCTATAGAGGGAGGAATAATCCAAGTGGATATTGGTAGCAACCCACCTATTCCATTTGGACCCGCACCATCAGTTCTTTCAATTTTTCAGTTTCAACACAACTTACTATTTTTAGCAGGTTTTCGGGTCATGAACTTCTGGAGCTGTTTGGAGGACCTAATGATCCAGGTGGATATTGGTGGCCACCCACGTATTCCATTTCAACCCCCACCATCAGTTCTTTCATATTTTCAGTTTCGACACAACCTACTATTTTTAGCAATTTTTTGGGTCTTGAATTTCTCGAGCCATTTTGAGGCCATAAACGACATTTTTTGGGAAAACTAGGAGCAACATGGGTTGATGGACCAATGTTGCTGGCATCAAAAGTTATATTCCTCGGATAAATATTTCTAATGAGATATGGTGCGCATCAAATGGAGATCATATGCCAAAGTTACGTCCCCGGGAAGTTGAAACGCCAATTTACCCAAGCCGGGCCCATAGTTTTGGCACTTCATCTCCTAGGGTTAGGTTTTTGGATGTTTAGGGTTTTCCATTGTTTCTCAATAATAAATAGGCCCTAGAACCCCATTGTAACACCGTTTAGAGGCCTGTAACTGCCACATCTCTTCTCATAGATATGCTACCAATGCCCAAGCCAGTTTATTTCGATTATGACTATAAGCATATTTCTGTTATTTGATATTAATAAAATGAAGCATTATTTCCGCTACATCTTTATGTTTATTTCTATTTTTTTATTTTATTATGTTCCTGCATAAATCTGGATCAGTGGTTTTATAGCGGTCTACTCTTTCTATTTTTTTCTTTGCATGTCCCCAACGAGGTCAGGTTATAAGGAGTTAAGGCTCGATCTGGTTGAACCCTTGTAAGATAAGCCTTGAAATCTCTGACAACCTCCCATGGTGGAAGAAAATAAAGACAAGGGAGTAAGATATCTTATCAAAATATTGCTTGAGGAGGCCCTCGAGAAACAAAGCAACGCGATGACGGATAACTTTGCTCAAACCCTTCAACTGTTGCCCACCTACGGTGCATCTACATCCAACATCCACTCTGGAGGCGTCACTCCCTTCAACGTACAGGTAAACTTTGACATTCCTGTATTTGAAGTCCAGATAGATGTAGATGCCATAGATAGATGGTTGAATTTGCTGGAACGGTATTTCTCGGTCCATGATTTCTCCTACCAAGAAAAGATTATTTTTACACTCCTCAAAGCCGCCCCCCATGTCAAAGACTTGTGGGAAACCTACTATGAGCAAAAGGACGGGACAGAACCCTCTTTGTTCTTGAACGCACCCACTTGGAATTCATTCTGAGACAGCATCAGGGAAAAATATTACCCCGTGGGGACCTATGAGGACAATTACATCTAATGGACTACGTTGTGGTAGCAAAGGGATCAAGAAGTGCACGAGCTAACGAATTTGTTCCATACCCTGTGCACAAAGTTGGGTATTAAAGATTCACAGAGACATTTGGTGCTCAATTACCACAGTTGTCTGCACAGACACATTCAGGAGGAAATGGATTTCCTCGACATTACATCGCTTGGCACGGCATATTGCTATGCCACCAAGATCGAGCAAAAATTTAAGCAGAAGAAACGAGACTTTGGATCCGCGAATCCGAAGCCAGGGGAAGGCGCCCTCGAACCATAGAAAAATGGGCAAGACCAAAGTGGGGTGACTTAGAAAAACACCACAAATCCAAAGGAGGACACGGGGAATTGGTGTTAATTTCATAACAGCCCCACTCACATCACAAATGAGTGTCGGGCCAAACAGTCGTTGGTGGCCGAACTAAAGGCACCCAAATCAGAGGCATGTTCTTATCCTGAGTCAGAACTAGAAAAAGGCAATGACAAAGGGAAGAATATCATTGATGCGGATCCTAGTGCCATTGTTGCCACCACCAAGCTCCAGAGGGAGGATCACGAGGATCCAAACGAGGGGGAGCGCCTCTTCCATTCGTAGATGTGGGTGAAGGGTTCTCCATTGTAATTCCTTGTCGATAGCGGAAGCCAAAAGAACCTCATTTCAGCAGAGGTCGTGAATTAACTCGACCTACCAACCATAGCACACCCGTAGCCGTATACCATCGATTGGCTTCACCCAAGGTGATATCTCTGCATCTTCCAACAATGTCGTCTTCCGTATAGCATCAAGCCATTCACGGATGAGGTATTGTGTGATGTTGCTCCTCTTAATGTAGCTGATGTATTATTGGGCCAACCATACTTGTGGAGGCGACATGCTGTGTATGAGTCTAGGCCTCATTCTTTTGTTATTACTTTGGGAAATAAATTGTACAAGATACCAGAGGTAGTACTGCCTCCTTCCATCTCCTTAACTATTGCAAAACAATGCAGTAAGATTGTTTCCCAAACCAGGAAATTTATTTTCCTTACAACTCGCTCACAAGGAAAGAAGAATATTGTGGCCACACCCAAGAAACAGGGCTCCCCTACACGACTACATCAAATGGAAAAAGTCAAAGAGGAATCCAAGGACATTTTCTCCTCACCCACAAAAGTTCCTCTACACTGTCAGGACAAGCACTCCATTGATCTGACCCTCGGTGCACCACCACCTGGTATTTCCATACCTCATGCGATTACACAAACAAAATTCACACATGTACTTTCTAAGGAAACCAAATTTATTGAACGCATACAGCACGTCTGCTAGTAGGTCCACGACATCCTGGATAAATCCAATACCAAGTCCAGCAAAATTTTCTTCTCTTGGAGGAACTTAACACAATGGGGACCATTTCTTCCTTAGGAGGGAGGAATGATCCAGGTGGATATTGGAGGCCACCCACCTATTCCATTTTGACCTGCACCATTAGTTTAGGTCGAACCATGCGATTACACAAACAAAATCCACACATGTACTTTCTGAGGAAACCAAATTTATTGAACGCATACAGCACGTCCACCAGCACATCCGCCAGCAGGTCCATGACATCCTGGACAAATCCAATACCAAGTCCAGCAAAATTTTCTTCTCTTAGAGGAACTTAATGCAATGGGGACCATTTCTTCCTAAGGAGCGAGGAATGATCCAAGTGGATATTGGAGGCCACCCACCTATTCCATTTCGACCTGCACCATTAGTTTTTCAATTTTTCAGTTTCAGCATAACTTACTATTTTTAGCAGGTTTTGGAGTCATGAACTTCTGGAGCCGTTTGGAGGCCCTAATGATCCAGGTAGATATTGTTGGCCACCCACCTATTCCATTTGAACCCCACCATCGGTTCTTTCATATTTTCATTTTTGGCACAACTTAATATTTTTAGCAGTTTTTCAGGTCCTGAACTTCTGGAGTCGTTTGGAGGCCCTAAACGATGTTTTTTGGGAAAACTGGGAGCAACATTGGTCCATGCATCAACATTATTCACATAAAAATTTGTGGTCCTTGGATAGATCATTCTACCGAGGTATGGTGCGAATCCAACGGAGATCTTATGCCAAAGTTACGTCCTCGGGAAGTTAAAACATCAATTTGCCAAAACGGAGCCCATAGTTATGGCACTTCATCTCCTAGGGTTAGGTTTTTGGATGTTTAGGGTTTTCCATTGTTTCTCAATAATAAATAGGCCCTTGAGCCTCATTGTAACACAGTTCAGAGGCGTGTAGCCGCCACATCTCTTCTCATAGATATGCTACCAACGCCCTAGCTAGTTTATTTCCATTATGTCTATAAGCATATTTTTTTTATTTGATATTAATGAAATGAAGCATTATTTCCACTGCATATTTGTGTTATGTCTATTTTTATTGCGTTCCTGTATAAATCTGGATTAGTGGTATCAGAGCAGTCTGCTTTTTCTTTGTTTTTCTTTGCATGTCCCCAACGAGGTTGGGGTATAAGGAGTTAGGGCTCGATCTGGTTGAACCCTTGCAAGCTTAGCCTCACAAACCCCGATGACCTCCCATGGCAGAAGAAAAGAAAGACGAGGGAGCAGGAGATCCTATCAAATTATTGCTCGAAAAGGCCCTCGAGAAACAAAGGAACGCAATGATGGATAAATTCTCTCAGATCCTTCAACAGTTGGCCACCTACGGTGCATCTGCATCCAACCACTCTGGAGGCGCCACTCCCTTCAAGGCACAGGTAAAATTTGAAATTCCTACATCTGAAGACCAGATAGATGCATACGTCATAGATAGATGGTTGAATTTTCTAGAAGGGTATATCTCAGTCCATGATCTCTTTGACCGAGAAAATATTATTTTTGCACTCCTCAAAGCCACCCCCCATGTCAAAGACTAGTGGGAAACCTACTGTGAGAAAAAGGACGGGATAGAACCCTCTCTGTTCTCATCCGCACCCGCTTGGAATTCGTTCCAAGATGGCATCAAGGAACAATATTACCCCGTGGGGAGCTATGAGGACAAGCACATCCAATGGACCACGCTGCAACAGAAAAGGGATCAAGATATGCACGAACTGTCTAATTTGTTCCATATCCTGCACACAAAGTTGGGTATTAAAGATTCAAAAAGACATTTGGTGCTCAAATACCGCAGTTGTCTACACAGACACATTCAGGAGGAAATCGATTTCCTCGGCATTATATCGCTTGGCACGGCATATCGCTATGCCACCAAGATCGAGTAGAAATTTAAGCAAAAGAAGCGAGACTTATATCCCCGAATCTGAAGCCAGGGAAACGCACCCCCAAACCGCAGAACAAGGGACAAGGCCAAAGCGGGGCAACTCAAAACAACACCACAAATCCAAGGAAGGGCATGAGGAACTGGTATGAATTTCATAACAGCCCACTCACAGCACAAATGAGTGTCAGGCCAAACGGACGTTGGTGGCCTAACTAAAGGCACTCGAATCAGAAGCATGTTCTGATCTTCAGTCAGAACCAAAAAAAAGGCAATGAAAAAGGGAAACAGATCATTGATGTGGATCCCAGTGCCATTTTTTCCACCACTAAGCTCCACAGGGAGGATCCAGAGGAGGGCGAGCACCTCTTCCATTCGCGAATGTGGGTGAAGGGTTCTCCACTACAATACCTTGTCGATGGGGGAAGCCAAAAGAATCTCATTTCAGCGGAGGTCGTGAAGAAGCTCAGCCTATCAACCGTAGCACACCCACAGCCGTATACCATCAAGTGGCTTCACCCAAGGAGAGATATTCGCGTCCGCCAATAGTGTCTCCTTCCGTACAGCATCAAGCCATTCACGGATGAGGTATTGTGTGATGTTGCTCCTCTTGATGTAGCTGATGTATTATTGGGCCAAGCATACTTGTGGAGGCGACATGTTGTGTATGAGTCTAGGCCTCATTCTGTTTATTACTTTGGAAAATAAATTGTACAACATAGCAGAGGTAGTACTGCCTCCTGCCATCTCCTTGACTATTGCAAAACAATGCAATAATATTGTTTCCCAAACCAGGAAAATTATTTTCCTTACAACTCGCTCACAGGGAAAGAAGAATATTGTGGCCACGGCCTCAAAATAGGGCTCCCCTACACGACTGCATCAGATGGACAAAGTCATAGAGGAATACGAGGACATTTTCTCCTCACCCACAGAAGTTCCTCTACACTGTCAGGAAAATCACTCCATCGATCTGACCCCCGCCGCCTAATATTTCTATACTTCATGCAATTACACAGAAAAAATCTACACATGTACTATCTGAGGAAACCGAATTTATTGAATGCATCCAACACGTCCACCAACATGTCCGCCGGTAGGTCCACGACATCCTTGACAAATCCAATACCAAGTCTAGAAAAATTTGCCTCTCGTGGAGGAACTTAACGCAATGGGGACCATTGTTTCCTAAGGAGCAGGAATGATCCAAGTGGATATTGGTGGCCACCCACCTATTCCATTTGGACCTGCACCATCAATTCTTTCAATTTTTCAGTTTCAACACAACTTACTATTTTTAGCAGGTTTTCGGGTGATGAACTTCCAGAGCTGTTTGGATGCCCTAATGATCCAGATGGATATTGGTGGCTACCCACCTATTCCATTTGAAACCCCACCATCAGTTCTTCTGTATTTTCAGTTTTGGCACAACTTACTATTTTTAGCAGTTTTTTGGGTCCTAAACTTCCGGAGCCGTTTTGAGGCCATAAACGACATTTTTTGGGAAACCTGGGAGTAACATGGGTCCATCGAACCATTTTTATCACAATAAAATTTGTATTCCTCAGACAGATATTTCTAACGAGCTATGGTGCACATCAAATGGAGATCGTTTGCCAAATTTACGTCCCTGGGAAGTTGAAACACCAATTTACCCAAACGGGGCCCATAGTTTTGGCGCTTCATCTCCTAGGTTTAGGTTTTTGGATGTTTAGGGTTTTCCATTTTTTCTCAATAATAATTAGGCACTCGAGCCTCATTTTAACACAGTTCAGAGGCCTGTAGCCGCCACATCTCTTCTCAGAGATACGCTACCAACGCCCTAGTGAGTTTATTTCCATTATGTCTGTAAGCATTTTTCTGTTATTTGATATTAATGAAATGAAGCATTATTTCCATTGCATCTTTGTGTTTATGTATATTTTTGTATTTTATTGTGTTCTTGTATAAATCTGGATCAGTGGCATCAGAGCGGTCTCCTCTTTCTCTGTTTTTCTTTGCATGTCCCCAATAAGGTCAGGGTATAAGGAGTTAGGGCTCGATCTGGTTGAACCCTTGCAAGATCAACCTCGCAAACCTCGAAAACCTCCCATAGCGGAAGAAAATAAAGACGAAGGAGCAGGAGATCCTGTCAAAGTATTTCTCGAGGAGGCCCTCGAGAAAAAAATGAACATGATGATTGATAACTTTGCTCAGATCCTTCAACAGCTGCCCACCTACGGTGCATTTGCATCCAATAGCCACTTTGGAGACGACCCTCCCTTCAAGGTACAGGTAAATTTTGACATTTCTGTATTTGAAGGCCAGATAGATGTAGACATCGGTGATAGATAGTTGAATTTACTGGAAGGGTATTTCTTGGTCCATGATTTCTCCGACTGAGATAATATTATTTTTTCATTCCTCAAAGGCGCCCCCCATGTCAAAGTCTGGTGGGAAACCTACTGTGAGCAAAAGGACGAGACGAAGCCCCCTCTGTTTTTGGCCGCACCCACTTGGAATTCGTTTCGAGACAGCATCAAGGAAAAATATTACCCCATGGGGAGCTATGAGGACAAGTACATCCAATGGACCACGTTGCGGCAGCAAAGGGATGAAGATGTGCACGAACTGACGAATTTGTTCCATACCCTGCGCACAAAGTTGAGTATTAAATATTCAGAGAGACATTTGGTGCTCAAGTACGGCAGTTGTCTGTACAGACACATTCAGGAGGAAATGGAGTTCCTCGACATTACATCACTTGGCATGGCATATCGCTATGCTGCCAAGATCGAGCAGAAATTTAAGGAGAAGAAGCGAGACTTTGGATCCGCGAATCTAAAGACAGGAAAAGTCCCCCTCTAAGCACTGAACAAGGGGAAAGGCTAAAGCGAGGTGACTCTGAATAACATCACAAATCCAAATAAAGACACGGGGAAGTGGTATGAATTTCATAATAGCCCCACTCACAGCACAAACGAGTGTCCACCCAAACAATCGTTGGTGGCTGAACTAAAGGCACCTGAATCAGATGCATGTTCTAATCCAAAGTCATAACCAGAAAAATGAAATGACAATGGGAAGCAGATCATTGATGCGGATCCCAGTGCCATTGTTGCCACCACCAAGCTCCAAAGGGAGGATCCCGAGGATCCAGAGGAGGGGGAGCGCCTCTTCCGTTCGCAGATGTGGGTGAAGGGTTCTCCACTACAATTCCCTGTCGATAGCAGAAGCCAAAAGAACACCATTTCAGCAGAGGTCATGAAGTGGCTCGGCCTGCCAACCATAGCAAACCCGCAATCGTATACCATCGGGTGGCTTCACCCAGGGATATATCTTCGCGTTCGCCAATAGTGCTGCCTCCCATACAGCATCAAGCCATTCACGAATGAGGTATTGTGTGATGTTGATGCTCTTAATGTAGCTAATGTATTATTGGGCCAACCATATTTGTGGAGAAAACATGTTGTGTATGAATCTAGGCCTCGTTCTGTTGTTATTACTTTGGGAAGTAAATTGTACATGATACCAGAGGTAGTGTCACCTCCTGCCATCTCCTTGACTATTGCAAAACAACGCAGTAAGATTGTTTCCCAAACCAGGAAATTTATTTTCCTTACAACTCGCTCACAAGGAAAGAAGAATATTTTGGCCACAGCCTCGAAACAGGGCTCCCCTGCATGACTACATCAGATGGAAAAATTCGTAGAGGAATACGAGGACATTTTCTCCTCACCCACAGAAATTCCTCTACACTATCAAGACAAGAACTCCATCGATCTGGCCCCTGACACACCGATGCTTGATATTTCCATACTTCATTCGATTACACAGATAGAATCCACACATGTACTGTTTGAGGAAACCAAATTTATTGAATGCATACAGCACGTTCGCCAGCAGGTTCACGACATCCTGGAAAAATCCAATACCAAGTCCAACAGAATTTTCCTCTCATGGTGGAACTTAATGCAATGGGGACCATAGCTTCCTAAGGAGGGAGGAATGATCCAGGTGGATATTGGTGTCCACCCACCTATTCCATTTGGACCCGCACCATCAGTTCTTTTAGTTTTTCAATTTCAGCACAACTTACTATTTTTAGCAGGTTTTTGGGTCACGAACTTTCGAAGTCGTTTAGAGGCCCTAATGATCCAGGTGGATATTGGTGGCCACCCACCTATTCCATTTGAACCCCCACCATCACATTAGGGGAATTTTGAGGTATAAAATAGGCTTCCTAAGGAAATTATAAAATAATACCAAAAATAATTAAATAATATGTGATGACATCATCAAATTTTAGAGGGAAAAAAAAGAAAAAAACTACTTTTTCAACTCGTATTTTCAACTTATCTCCCAAATATTTTACTCAAATTTCGAGTGGGAGTACTCATTGGATGAAAAACTTAATTCATCATCCAAGGAGTACCCATGTTGCATACTTTCGATGGACCCTGCTACACGAAAAATGAGAAATACATGAAAACGTGATTGCAATCACGTTTTTTTATGTATTTCTCATTTTTCGTGTAGCAGGGTCCATCGAAAGTATGCAACATGGGTACTCCTTGAATGAGGAATTAAGTTTTGCATCCAACGAGTACTCCCACTCGAAATTTGAGTAAAAATTTGAGATTAGTTGAAAATAGGAGTTGAAAAAATAGTTTCATTATTTTATTATTTTTTAATATTTTTACCCTTTTACTTTAAAAATGGTGAATCAACTCCCATGGTTGAAATCATCATATTGAATCCTACTGGTTCTTATAAAGTTTCTTTTGGTTGTACATTTTTCTTAAGAGGCCTATTTTAGACCTCAAAATTCCCCTAATGGGTTCTTTAAGATTTTTAGTTTCAACACAGCTTACTATTTTTAGCATTTTTTCGGGTCCTGAACTTTCGGAGCCATTTTGAGGCCCTAAACGATGTTTTTTGGAAAAACTGGGAGCAACATGTGTCCATACACCAATGTTACTCACATCAAAAGTTGCGGTCCTCAGATAGATATTTCTAACGAGGTATGGTGCGCATCAAACGAAGATCGTATGCCAAAGTTATGTCCCCGGGAAGTTGAAACACCAATTTACCCAAACGGGGCCCATAGTTTTTCCACTTCATCTCCTAGGGTTAGGTTTTTTGATGTTTATGGTTTTCCATTATTTCTCAATAATAAATAGGCTCTCGAGCCTCATTGTGATACATTTCAGAGGCCTATAGTCGCCACATCTCTTCTTAGAGATACGCTACCAGCGCCCTAGCTAGTTTATTTCCATTATGTCTGTAAGCATATTTCTGTTATTTGATATTAATGAAATGAAGCATTATTTCCGCTGCATCTCTATGTTTATGTCTATTTCTTTATTTTATTGTGTTCCTGCATAAATCCGGATCAGTGGTATCATAGCAGTCTCCTCTTTCTCTATTTTTCTTTGCATGTCCTCAATGAGGTCAGGGTATAAGGAGTTAGAGCTCAATCTAGTTGAACCCTTGCAAGATCAGCTTCGCAAACCCCGATGACCTCCCATGGCGGAAGAAAATAAAGACGAGGGAGTTAGAGATCCTATCAAAATACTACTCGATGAGGCTCTTGAGAAACAAAGGATCGCGATGATGGATAACTCTTCTCAGATCCTTCAATGGTTGCCCACCTACGGTGCATCTACATTTAATAGCCACTCTGGAAGCTCCACTCCCTTCAAGGTACAGGTAAACTTTGACATTCCTGTATTTGAAGGCCAGATAGATGTAGACATCGTAGATAGATGGTTGAATTTTCTAGAAGGGTATTTCTCAGTCCATGATTTCTTCGACCGAGAAAAGATTATTTTTGCACTCCTCAAAGCCGCCCCCCATGTCAAAGACTAGTGGGAAACCTACTGTGAGAAAAAGGATGGGACGGAACCCTCTCTGTTCTCGGCCGCACCCGATTGGAATTCATTCCAAGATGGCATCAAAGAACAATATTAACCTATGGGTTGCTATGAGGACAAGTACATCTAATAGACCATGCTGCGACAGCAAAGGAATGAATATGTGCACGAACTGACGAATTTGATCCATACCTTGCGCATAAAGTTGGGTATTAAATATTTAGAGAGACATTTGGTGCTCAAGTACCACAGCTGTATGCAGAGACAGATTCAAGAAGAAATGGATTTCCTCAACATTACATCGCTTCACACAACATATTTCTATGTCGCTAAGATCAAGCAGAAATTTAAGCAGAAGAAGCGAGACTTTGGATCCACAAATCTGAAGCTAGGGAAAGGTTCTCCCAAACTAAAGAACATTGGGCAAGGCCAAAGCGGGGCAACTCAGAACAACGCCATAAATCCAAGAGGGACACGAGGAACTGGTGTGAATTTCATAACAGCCCCACTCATAGTAGAAATGAGTGTTGGGCCAAACAGTCGTTGGTAGCTGAACTAAAGGCACCCGAATCAGAGGCATGTTTTGATCCTAAGTCATAACCAGAAAAAGGCAATGACAAAGGGAAGAAGATAATTGATGTGGATCTCAGTGCCATTGTTTCCACCACCAAGCTCCAGAGGGAGGATCCCGAGGATCCAGAGGAGGGGGAGCGTCTCTTCTATTCACAGATGTGGGTGAAGGGTTCTCCACTGCAATTCCTTGTCGATAGGGGAAGCCAAAAGAACCTCATTTCAGCAGAGGTCGTGAAGCAGATCGGCCTACTAACCATAAAACACCAGCATTTGTATACCATTAGGTGGCTTCACCCAGGGAGAGATCTTCGCGTCTGCCAACAGTGTCGCCTTCTGTATAGCATCAAGCCATTCACGGATGAGGTATTGTGTGATGTTGCTCCTCTTGATGTAGCTGATGTATTATTGGGCCAACCATACTTGTGGAGGTGACATGTTGTGTATGAGTCTAGGCCTTGTTCTGTTTTTATTACTTCGGGAAATAAATTGTCTAGGATACCAGAGGTAGTACCGCCTCCTGCCATCTCCTTGACTATTGCAAAACAATGCAGTAATATTGTTTCCAAAACCAAGAAATTTATTTTCCTTACAACTCGCTCAAAGAGAAAGAAGAAGATTGTGGCCACAGCCTCGAAACAGGGCTCCCCTACACGACTGCATCAAATGGAAAAAGTCGTAGAGGAATACGAGGACATTTTCAACTCACCCACAGAAGTTCCTCTACACTGTCAGGACAAGCACTCCATCGATCTGACCCCCGGCGCACCGCCACCTGATATTTCCATACCTCATGCAATTACACAGACAGAATTCACACATGTATTGTCTGAAGAAACCAAATTTATTGAACGCATCCAGCACGTCCACCAACACATTTGCCAACAAGTCCACGACATCCTGGACAAATCCAATACCAATTCTAGCAGAATTTGCCTCTCATGGAGGAACTTAATGCAATGGGGACCATTGCTTCCTAAGAAGGTGTTATCACCAAAATAACACCTTGATAGGTTGCTCATCAGACCACTTCAGTGTAACTATTTCAAACCAATCTTTTAGCTGAGGCTTAGCCTCCTCAGCCTGAGAGGGCTCTCTCAAGGGTTAATGATTTTGTATAAAGATAGATGGCTAACTCTATGGTTTGTGGTTTTGTATGTTTGCAGGTTGAAAGATGAAGACAAGCTACCATTGGGCTATGGATTCAGTGATAGGGATAAGATAACAAAATAGCTCTTCTTATAAAACTGAGGCTTGTATATACTTCAATGAAAGGGTGACACATTCAGGAAAGTCTCAATATCTTAAGGTTCGAAGGAAATCAGAGCATGTGTGCATGAATTCTGAATCATGATACATCAAGATATTGAAAGGAAAGTATTTAATAGAGATTTATCCAAACTTAACACTTAAATAAAGTTAGAGCATGAATGACCATGAATTCTGAGTAATAAGTATCAAACATTGAATAAAACCATCTACAGATAGGACCTAATAACTCAATTCACCATAAATTAACACTTAAAGGAAGTCAGAGCATGCTCCCATGAATTCTGAGTAATAAGCATAAAAACTATGGAAGTAAAACACATGATAGAAGATAAAGCTCACTGAAGTACACTAAGAATCTCGGCTTCAGAAAAGTTAAACTGCTTTTGTATATATCAGTTCCTTCACATCATTTACAAAATTAGTCTGTTCTGATAACATTTTCCAACCCTTATGCAATTCGACTTCTTGTCTCTTATAGAGTCATCATTACATTCTTGGATTCTCCCCAAACACTTGAGAAAAATTCTAATTTGCTAGCTTGACACCTATCAACTGCTAAAACAAACTTTTAATTACATCTGACAGTTAAACTGTCTGTTCTAGAGTCCTAATACAACTAAGATTAAAACTCTTTATTATAACTTAATAACCTTATCTAAACATTAAATCTTCTATCTGACAGCTGCTCCTCCTAAACTTCGACCTTGATGATGTCCATCTCCTTGCTGATAGACTGTATTGATTTGCTTCTTATCTGCCCTGAAAGATAGGAACATGCTCCCTGCAAAATAGTTATAGTGCTTCATTTATGTTTATTCAAACCATCTGCTGACCAACTTGCGCTCAAAAACATGTGGCAATGTCTTATTAAACTCATGTGACTTCGCCCTTCCAGCTGTGCCCAAACCAAAATTTTGAAGGAGTGCCAAAAATTTTAACATTGCTACGCTACGAAACTGTCTATTGTTTTCGTAGCGCAAAAATTTACCTTTGAAAAATTCACTTGGAACCTTCATTTTCGTATGTTTTGCCATTGGATCTTCACTTGTGATCTTTATACATTCATCAGCAGCATCAAGGTTTAAAAAACAAGCCCTTTCACCCTTTTAAACCTTGCAAAATTGTTCAAATTGCATCCTACAGCAGTTTCGTAGCGCGCTACGAAACTGCTATGTATGACACCTATAGCAGTTTCGTAGGGCACTACGAAACGCTACGAAACTGCTGTGTCTATCTTTTCATAGCTTTTTCCAAAATTTTAAGTTTCAAACCTTTACTTCCATCCTTCCAGTTATATATAAGCTCTAATAATCAACAAAAATAACCTTTGAACTGCTTTCAAAAATGAAATCTTTCCACATAACCCCAAAAATGTGTTAGGAGATGTCACTTACTGTTTACACTCATTTTTGTTGTGGTTGATCTTCAGGCTTTGCTAGCTGTATTTCAAGATCTTCAACCTGCCTTTTAAGCCTTCTATTATTTTCCTCCAAACATAAGCTTTAGCATTCGAAAACAGCCTCACTTGATTACAAACTCAACCTTGCTTGATTTCAAGATGAAGGAAGCTTGGGTTTCAATTTACCATGAGCTTACATTCGAAAGGGCATGTATATATTGCTTCTTTGCATGAGACAATATAACCAAGGACAACCATCCCCTTTCAAAATTTAAAATTACATAATGATAAATGACCCCCTAACGAATCTCATGATGATTGTGAATGGTTGCATGTGGGAGAAAGGATTCGTGGACTCACACCTACTCATGAAAATTTAATGAAATTTGATGGATTTGACAGTTGGACAAGATTGGTTACGAATCCCCGATTTCGTAGTGTGCATAGTGTATTTTCAAGGTTTTGCGTTACGAAAATACCAGCGTTTTCGTAGCGCAAAAGCAGTTTTTTACACTGTCTGCGCTACAAAAACATGGTTTCGTGGCTTATTTGAAAAATTTTGCAAATTGACTAAACACATGATTTCCGAAACATGAAATGGGACCTTTGAAATGTGAAACAAAGTTTTTGAACCTTATTTGATGATGGAGATGAGACTCTAACCGTATGACTTAGACTCTAAAAACATAAAAATGACTTAACCCCTATTCTAAGACCATGACTTAGGAACAAATACAAACTGTCCAAGTTTGAAAAAAAATTATAGTGATAACAAGAGGGATGTGTTATCACCCAAAAAAATGAAACATCTTTTGACAAGGTCAAATAGGTTCATGTGTCAAAAATTAGGTTGTAGGATTCATTTTTTATATGCTTGGTCAAGGGAAATATAAATTTTTTCTTGTTTCAAGGGAAATATAAAAATTTTCTTGTTAAGTTTACCCTAAGGTTTAAACCCACTCATTTTCAAACCCCCTCATGTCACATCACTCATTATTTTCTGACTGATTTCAATTTCCAAGGTTTTTGTACCGAAAATGCCATTTTAGCCAAGAAACCACAGTTTCGTAGCGAAATACACTGTGAAAAGTCACTTTTCGCTACGAAATTGTTAATAGTTTTGTAGCGAAAATAGCCAATTTTACACTAGATACGCTACGAAAGCGTGGTTTCCTATCTGCCTTTTCAGATTCGTTGTTAGGTGTCAGAAAATCGTTGGGAAATGGTAGGTTAGATGCCATTCGAGTCATGGAGGGATAAAACCAAGGTACATGGTTAGGTCTGAAGTCATCATGATTAGTTTAGGTATGTATGAGTCATCATTGGGTCATGAGAAGACATCAAAACTTCAAAATCTTTCCTCATTTAGTTATTTATCATTTCTCATTCCTCCTTTGCATGATATCGAGCTCTGGAGAGCTATTGCATTAAGCCAAAGCTTTGGCTAGTGTTTTCAAAGGTTTACATTGAGCATTATCAAGCGAGGCTGAAAAATATAAAGCGAGGCTGTAAATTATCAAGCGAGGCTATGAAGACATTCAAGTAACCATGGAAGAAGAAAGAAGGACAAACAAGCGTGGCCAATTCCTGAGATATGAACCAGTAGACGTGAAATTGATCAATGAAGACCCAATAGCAGTGAAAGTCTTCAGAAGGACAGGTTGCTTACAGTTTTGTGAGAAATTACAAGGCTTTCATACACAGGTTTCCAAAGAGTTTGCTTTGAATTTCAGTGGAACAGTCACCAAAGTAGGGATGCTCAATCTTTCCATCACAACAGAGGTTATTGCAGCTGCTACAGAGATTCCAAGAGGACAGGGGAAGTGATTCAAGGGTTTCAAGTTTAACATGGAGCATCGCAAAGAGTTTATGAAGCCTGAACATACTAAAATGGATCTCACCAATGTTATTCCAAGAAGCTACATAAAGAACAACTGCTCAAAATTGTTGCTCATCATCCAAAAGTAATTTACTTGTTAAGGGAGATACCACAAAGTCTACTCATATCATTTCAAGTTACTTTTGCACTTTACTGGTAAGATTTCCCTTGATCTGTCTTTCTATTTACATAGAAGTTTGTCAAAAATGGCAGATAAGGTCCAAGAAAAATCTGAAGGGAGTAAGACTCCATTATTTCATCATGATTTAATGAATTTTTTGGTTTTATATGAACTTCAAAGGTTAGGCAGAGACTGGTCCTCATTTTTTTTTGTTAGTGGTTTTGAGTTGGATGCTCTTACTCCTTCAAGAAATCCTAAACCTAGAAGAATTCCATCACCATAAGTAGCAGAACAGAGGGAACCATTGGTAGCAGAACCAAGTGAACCTTCAAGAGTAGAACCAAGTGAGCCAATTATGATGGAGACAGAACAATTGCAGAGTTTTGACACACCAAATGTCCCACCTGTTAGCCATCAATAAAATTTTGTCATAACTGATGATGGCTAAAACAAGTCTATTAGTCTTCAAGAAACAAATTTCATGCAAAATCTATGAGTTCTTGAAGCCTTGTTGTAGACCTTGGCCAAAAGATCCACCTCTTTGATATCTTCACTTCAAAAACCTTCAAAGAAAATCCCTGCTGTTATAGAAAAGACTGTTTTCAGACTCATTTTCCATCAATTTTTCCTTTGGAAAATCCCTCTAAAACCCCTTCATTTCACCTATTTTTCCCATTTTTACCCTTTATTTTCCCTCAAAAATCCCCTTTGAACCTGATAAAATCCCTTTATTCTGGTTTAAAACCCATTTTTCCCCTATCGAAAACTCCAAAAATCCTCAAAAACCTTCATTTTTTTTCCAAATCCTTCATTTTAAAATATAAGGCCTTAAGCCCCTTTCGCTTAAGCCTGAGCCCCTTTTTCCGCCATAAGACCGCGCTCTGTGACCAAGCACATCGGCCCATTTACCCATCGACATTTCGGCTTTTCGCCGATTCCCGCGACCTTTTTCCCTTTAAAAAGTGTTCGCCGCCGATGTGAAATCCCGATCGCATCTCCACCGTTGATCCTGTTTTATATTGACGGCTCTCGCACTTCGCCTTCTCCGTCGCATCGCACCTCATCGTTCCATCGCAATTTTCTAGTTTTCCTTCCCAAAACTCTGCTCCGCCGATTGTCGATCCGCCAAAGTCAATCTCAAACGTTGATCTGCATGATCCGACGGCTCCCATTGATCCCCTCCTTTCAACTCTGCCCAATAGTTTTCCGCTACGCGCCAAAACTGCTGGGTCCCACCGCTCTTCCTCCGCCGTTGATCTAAGTATCCCTAGATCGGACGGCTTGCGCTCTTTTCGCATCGCCATCCTCCCTCCCGTTTGTCCCCTACCAAGTCATTTCCGCGATTTAATCCTCACCGTCCATTCCTCCCAGATCAACGGCTCAAGTTCACTACGGGGGCATCTGACCAAAGTGGCCCGTACTCCCCAGTGCCCCCGCAGTTGACTCTTTTAACTATGGAAAATCTCAAATCTACGACTGAGGTTTTCTGTAGAGGCACACCCCGATATTTTCCTCCGTACCCCCAAGTTCCCTTGCAGTTGATCTCAACGGTCAACCTTCTCCAAATCCGACGACCATCGGCTCTTCTCCCATATAACCCCGTTGATTAACCCATTCCGCTACGCGACAGAATTGTTGACGTTACCGTCAGGCCCCACCATCCTCACTGTGCATCTTTCCTCCTATCGCGCTCATCTGCAACCATTGATCTAAACTGCCCAGATCAAACGATCCAGACTCCTTTTCGCACCCGTTTCCACCCAATTGCTCCACCATGCAACTTCTGCACGAAATTAGTGGTTTTGTGGGGAACATGCGTCACCCACTCACCTGTATCGCATCCGCCCATCCCATTACCACTTACCACTTAGCTCCTGTGCGAATACCACCTATGGTATTCCCAAAACCGTTTATCCATATTTTCACGCCACAAGTAGATTTAAACCCTATTTTTCATGGTTTCCTCCATGGAATCCACTCCGCATGCCCCCTTGCCTCTGCACTGCCTTTTCTCCCTCTGTTGAGCCCTCTGAAGTAGTTATATCCCAATTCGTAGGATTTATTAATAGTTTGATGATTGTTGCAAGTTTAATGGCAGGAGTCATAAAAATCCATCCCACAGTCAAGTAACAGTGACAAAGGCCGAGGGTGACGATCCTCAAAGGCCTGATCAAAGGAAAAAAGGGACATAAAGGGTTGATTTCCACGTTTTAACCAATTGTTTCATAAGCATTGGTTACACAGCAAAGCCCTCCAGTGCAAGCCACCTGTACATCAAATCGAACGAAGCAGTGAAGATCAAAAGAGAATCAAAGATTAAAGAGAAAGGATTAAAGCCTAAAGCCTGAAGATTAAAAGACTTAATCCCACAGTTTAAAATATAAATACATAGTATAAATCAGAAAGATGATAAAGAAGGCCTAAAAGCATATCAAAGTCCTAATTCAAGTTTAAATTGAAAAATCAAGACAGATCAGCAAATGACCGCTTCAAAAATGCCAGATCATTGAAGAAATTAATCCCCAGAAAGCCATAAATGCCACCTACAGGCCTATTTACTCAAAAGCCTACGAATTTAATGCACAGTCAGAGATATTTTGCCAAAGACAGCTCAAAAGTAATTTCCAGCTACCAAAAGCTTCAAAACTCAACAAAAGTGACTAAAGCAGATGAAAGTTAATGTAAAAATCAATTAACAGAGTTAAGACATTATATATCTTCTCCATTAGGCCTCCCAAAGTTCGAGAAGCATCTACTCTGTATTAATTGAATGGTTAGACCTTCCTTTCACTCCACCTCCTCGATTTACCTATAAATACTTCACAAGGAGACATTGTTATTGTTGGTTGAATACTTATTGAATGTAAATAGTTTTTGAGGTTGTTGAAGCTCTGTTAGTAATTGAAGAAAGATAGGCTGAGATGAGAAGTTTGAAGCTGTAAAGACCTACTGGACTTGAAGATTGTAACTGGTTTGAACATCAAATATACAAGTTGATTTATGGGATTCTGGTCTACGTCAATGGTGATGTTTTTCTTACTGTAACTGTTGTTTTTCTTATGTCTTCATACTGTCCACTTTCTCTGATAAAGAACAGGAAATATAGATTAGGATTTACTGCAAAGTACCCTATTTCTCCTGATAAGTTTTATCTCTATGTTTTCTTCTAATTGTTGTTTTGGGAAGGATTTCAATAGAGTATAACCAGTCAAGGAATGTTGGTGAGCCCATGTCTTGTTGAGTAAAACCTGAGATGTTGTTCTTGAATGATATTTTCACTAAATGCTAAGTAGAGTCCTAATCAAGGAAGTTTATGGTTAGTACTGTTCCTTGTTTAGTCTTCAACAGTTGTTTTGAAAGTTTTCCTTGAGAGTATGCCAAAAGCAGGATAGATTCAAAGTTCTTACTTGATCTCAGGCTATTCTTTGTTTATCTTAAATGTTTTCCCTTGAGATTATGTTGAAAGCAGGATAGGTTCAAAGTCCTTACCTGATCTTAGGCTTCCCTTTGTTTTATTATATGTTTGCTTCTTTCACCACACTTCTTAATGTTCCATACCACAAAATCAACTTAAAGTGATCTTTTGATATAGAAGACTCGCCCCATGGACCACTCTTTAAACTTGTTGTGCAATTAAATCATTTTGTGACTCCATAGCCCAATGGATTGATATTGTCTCTTACCTAACCTATCAGCTGAACTATTCTTTCAACTCACTCACACCTTTACCCTTCAAAAGACTTTCTTTATTTTGATGATATCCTACCCAACCAAAACCAAAACAAATCCCTTGTGCTTCATAACTACCCTAATATCATATCATGAGCTTTAAAAGCATATTATTCTAAACACATATAGAGATATCTCTCTCTAAATCCAGGAGGGCTAGATCCTAGGATTCCAAAGTGGTTCTGATGTAGGCCCTGCAGCGTTTGTTCTTGCCAATCTTGCAAACTACGAGAGTCCTAATATAGTGGCGACCATACTGGGGAATTCTGAGTGAATTACATCTTATACATCCTAAGATCTCAGAAGACCCACAAGCTTCCTTAGATTGGTATTTAATTACTGATGGTGGACAGCAACTCATCTTAAAAAATTTGAAATCCTCCACCTGGCGACTCCACAACTCCCAAAAGACCAAATGACTCCACTAGTAGAGAACTCTAGACTGGTTGAAAAGATTCGGTGACCCTTTTTTATTTACAACATGGATCCAAGGATACAAATGAAATATGCTCCAATGAACAGAGATCATATCCCTGGATTCCCACACAAAATGCCTCAAATAGATTGGATGGAAAACCTTCCTGGTTTTCAAGGTGAAAAGTTTGATGACCCATTGTTACATCTCCTCAAATTTCATATACATGTATGGAAGATAAATATTGAATGGCATGAAGACTGCCTTATGAAAATGTTCATGTTAACATTAATAGGAAAGGAAAGGGATTGGTATGAATGGTTAGAACCTAGGAGCTTGTTTTCTTTAAAAGACATGCACCAAGTATTTTATGAAAAATATAAAGAAAAACCTTCATCTTTATCATGGACTGCAAACTGTTGTGATCAATCTCAAAACATCATACAATACCTGTTAGATATTGATGATGATTTGGTTAATATGCATCTTGAAGATCTGTTAACAGCCATTCAAGAATTTCGTATGCATCCTAACTATCACAAGAACCTAGATGAATCAGTTGAGGAAGAAATCAATCAAGGAATAAAGGGCATTCTTCAAGATATCCCTGCCAGCATAAATAATGATTCATCATCCCTTCTAGGTGAGGCTAATTTAAATATTGATGATCTAGAGCAACCCATGCTTTTTCTAAATCAAGAACAAACTCAACCACTACAAGACCTAGACAATGAGCAAGACATGTATGATGATCAAGACTTTATAGAAGATGATGAGGAAGGTTGTCAATAAATTCTTTATTGCCTACCTATAACTTGTGTTTTACTATTAAGAGATCTTTACAAACAAAATGCAAATACTAATAGTGAGCAGTGCTTTGAGGAAACAAGTAGCCACTTAGAAAACACAGAATCTGATGTGGAAGGAGAACCAACACATATAGGGACTTTCCCTCTATGTTACAACTCATTTCAGATTACACAAGAAGAGTGGCATGTTGATAATGTAGAAGAAACAACTCATGAACCTTGTATTCAAATTGAGTATCATAACAATCATGAGGAGTTGTTTGAAACAGAAGTAGATCAGGAAACAGTAGAAAATCCTCAAGGTTTTCCTGCAAGCACAAGCACTGATTCACTAGAAGAGGCTCAAGAAGACATCCAGCCTCAAAACCAGTTAACACAAGAGAAGGAGGATTGTTGTACTTCTGTCTATGCTGAGAGAGAAACCCCTCCTTTGACAGAAGGAGAAATTGATCAAATACTAAAAAAGTAGCTAGCTTCCAAACCTTCATTTGAACAAGATAATCATCAACATAGTGCCTATCCCACAGAACAACACAATGGCACTCAAGACAAAGAGGATAATAGGGAAATTAATGATAAATCTAAAACTAGTCCTCTGTGGAGTATGAGATTTGACGGGTTATGTAGTAAAACTAGTGCAGGTGCAGGAATATGGCTTTACAATACAGAAAATAATCATGCTCAAGGCCATTCATATAAATTGAATTTTCAATGCACAAGTAACATAGTAGAGTATGAAACACTCCTTTTAGGGTTGCACTTATTGAAGAAATTAGGAGCCTAGAGGATAACAGTTCATGGGAATGCAGAATTGGTAATTAGGCAAGTGAATGAGGAATAAATTGTTAAACATCCCAGACTTAGAGCCTATAAGGATGATGCCATAGACTTTTTAAAATCATTTGAAGAATTCCAACTTACCCTTGTCCCTAAAAAACAAAACATTTTTGCCAATGGATTAGCCCTTGTTGCTAGTACATGTCTGAGACCTTGTGAATGCAAACAATACATAATTCAAGAAAAATTCAGACCAGCTGTCCTAAACAATGAAAAGTACTGGAAAGTATTTGGGAGAGAAAAACAAATAGAAGATTGTCCTACTAAGGATGTATCATCTTTTCAAGAGAAACCTTCTCCCATTGCTGATATAAATCTGTCATCCAAAGAACCTGAATTTACATCAGAAGCAAGCATAGATTTAGAGAAAGGAGAAATTTCACTACTTGTTGATTTGCAGGTGAAGGATGATGATGCTTCCAAGGAACACACTGAAGATGCAGTCCTCAAAGCTACTGTCTTAGAGGAAAACACTCTACCAATCATGGAGGGCCAAAAAGAAGAGAGTTCTCATCTTTGCTTTGTTGATCCTATGGAAGAATGTATGGAGGTCCTAATTGGCTCAAATTCTCAAGCATGGATCCTTTGCAAGAGCCAAATACATAAAAAGTTGTCACCTTCTGTGATAGCCTTGGTTTTGAAGATTAATATTCAATATTAACCATGGTTATCTCTGACAAGCAGTGAGATGTTCTACTCATTTTTGTTACCAATGAAATGGCTGCACTATTTCTGCCTGCTCAAAGAGATGAGCAAAGACCAGTCATGGAACCATCTCATTGACTGGATGTATTGGAAAAATGAATTTTTTAGCTAAACATGTAAATATTTCAGAGTTAGATTAGGGTAGGTACGAATGTCAATAAAGCTCAGCCTGTGAGAATTTAGTTAGTTTTTGTTTTTTTCTTTGAAAGAAAAATTGCAAAAATACAAAAAACAATAGAAAAGAAAAAGAGGGCAGATATAAAAGAAGAAAGGTACAGCCAAATACCAAAAAAGAAAAGGAAAATCTGAAAGTGTGCAAGCCTAAATACCACTACTTAAAAGAGAGCATTGTTATTTAATCATACAGCCTAATCATGACTAGATAGATTTCAATTTACTACTGATAGGTTAGTGAAGAAGATTTGTCAAACAATGAAATCTTGGCTTATCAGTAGAATAGATTAGGATAGAAATAAATGACTCTAATCAAACCAAAACTTGAGCCAAAGAGAAGAAAAGGAACTGGTTCTAACATGTTGAAAACTTGAACCAGGTAAAGAAGAAGACAGCTCTAAAAATATCAAAACCAGAGCTGAAAGAAAGAAAGAAGGATATTCATAATTTTCAGATCTTAAGCCTTCACAATTTTGTTTTAAATTTATGTAAATTTCAGTCTACGTGCAGCTTGTTTTTATGCCATAGTCTTACCGCAAATCAGACAGCTTATTCCTGGTTTGTTTGTATTTAAATTTTTGTTTTAAAATATAGAGAATAAGATCTGTCAGACAATTTAATCCTGGCAGATAGTAGCTTAGGTAGAGAATTAATGAGTTCAATTGTTTAATCTGAACTCGTGGAAGAAATAAGGGTAGATTTAGATTAGTTTTCTGCTTTCAATAAAAGAATAAAATGTTGATGTCAAAAGGTTTGCAAGTCCAAGTGCACCTGATGAAGAAAAAATGTTGGGAAAGTAAGTTATGTAGGTAGTTGTTTGGGAGAAATTGATTTGTTATTATGTAAATGTTGATAATCTTTTTAAGCAGCATGATCAAACAAGAAAAGGTTGTCAGAATGCAAAGCACAGGTCTACATTCCAGAGATAAATATTTGAGGTTCTTAACACCTCCACGGAGCTGCCATTCCCAAGTGGAGCCACTATTAGCCATCAATAAAAAAATTTCATAACTGATGATGGCTAAAACAAGTCTATTAGTCTTCAAGAAAAAAATTTCATGTAAAATCTGTGAGTTCTTGAAGCCTTGTTGTGGACCTTGGCCAAAATATCCACCTCTTTGAGATATTCACTTCAAAAACCTTCAAATAAAAGCCCTACTGTTATAGAAAATACTATTTTCAGACCCATTTTCCATCAATTTTTCCTTTGGAAAATCCCTCTAAAAACCCCTTCATTTCACCTATTTTCCCCATTTTTACCCTTTATTTTCCCTCAAAAATCCCCTTTGAACTTGATAAAATCCCTTTATTCTGGTTTAAAACCCTTTTTTCCCCCTATCGAAAACTCCAAAAATCCTCAAAAACCTTCATTTTCTGTCCAAATCCTTCATTTTAAAATATAAGGCCTTAAGCCCCTTTTTCCACCATAAGACCGTGCTCTGTGACCAAGTGCATTGTCCCATCAGTGCATCGGTCGATCGGCATTTCGGCTTTTTGCCGGTCCCCGCGACCTTTTTCCCTTTAAAAAGTGTTCACCGCCGATGCAAAATCCCGATCGCATCTCCACCATTGATCCTATTTTAGATCGACGGCTCTCGCACTTCACCTTCTCCATTGCATCGTACCTCATCATTCCATCTGCACATCACAATTTTCTAGTTCTCCCTCCCAGAACTCTGCTCCACCGATTGTCGATCCGCCGAAGTCAATCTCAACCATTGATCCGCATGATCCGACGGCTCCCATTGATCCCCTCCTTTCAACTCTACCCAATAGTTTTCCGCTACGCGCCAAAACCGCTGGGTCCCACTGCTCTTCCTCCGTCGTTGATCTAACTCTCCCTAGATTGGACAGCTTGCGCTCTTTTCGCATCGCCATCCTCCCTCCCGTCTGTCCCCTACCAAGTCATTTTTGCGATTTAATCCTCACCGCCCATTCCTCCCAGATCAACGGCTCAGGTTCACTACGGGGGCATCCGACCAAAGTGGCCCGTAATCCCCAGTGCCCCCGCAGTTGACTCTTTTAAATATGGAAAATATCAGATCTACGGCTGATGTTTTCTGCGGAGGCACACCCCGAGATTTTCCTCCATACCCCCAAGTTCCCCCGCAGTTGATCTCAACCATCAACCTTCTCCAAATCCGACGCCCATCGGCTCTCCTCCCATATAACCCTGCCGATTAACCCATTCCGCTACGCGACAGAACTGCTGACATTACCGTCAGGCCCCACCATCCTTCACCGCACATCTTTCCTCCTATCGCGCTCATCTGCAGCCATTGATCTGGATTGCCCAGATCAAACGATCTAAACTCCTTTTCGCACCCATTTCCACCCAATTTCTCCAGCATGCAACTTCTGCGCGAAATTATTGGTTTTGTGGGGGACACGCGTCACCCACTCACCTATAGCGTATCCGCCTGTCCCATTACCGCTTACCACTTAGCTCCTGTGCGAATACCACCTATGGTATTCCCGAAACCACCTATCCATATTTTCACGCCACAAGCAGATTTAAACCCTGTTTTTCATGGTTTCCTCCATGGAATCCACTCCGCATGCTCCCTTGCCTCTGCACTGCCTTTTCGCCCTCTGCCAAGCCCTTTGAAGCAGTTATAGCCCAATTCGTAGGATTTATTAATAGTTTGATGATTGTTGCAGGTTTAATGGCGGTAGTCATAAAAATCCATCCCACAGTCAAGGAACAGTGACAAAGGCCGAGGGTGACAATCCTCAAACGCCTGATCAAAGGAAAAAAGGGACATAAAGGGTTAATTTCCACGTTTTAACCAATTGTTTCATAAGCATTGGTTACACAGCAAAGCCCTCCAGTGCAAGCCACCTGTATATCAAACCGAACGAAACAGTGAAAATCAGAAGAGAATCAAAAATTAAAGAGAAAGGATTAAAGCCTAAAGCCTAAAGATTAAAAGACTTAATCCCGCAGTTCAAAAGATAAAGACACAGTATAAAGCAGAAAGATGATAAAGAAGGCCTAAAAGCATATCAAAGCCTAATTCAAGTTTAAAGTGACAAATCAAGATAGATCAGCAAAGGACCGCTTCAAAAATGCTAGATCATTGAAGCAATTAATCCCCAGAAAGCCATAAATGCCACCTATAGGCCTCTTTACTCAAAAGCCTATAAAGTTAATGCACAGTCCGAGATATTTTGCCAGAGACAGCTCAGAAGTAATTTCCAGCTACCAAAAGCCTCAAAAGTCAACAAAAGTGACTGAAGCAGATGAAAGTTAATGTAAAAATCAATTAACATAGTTAAGACATTAGATATCTTCTCCATTAGGCCTCCCAAAGGTCGAGAAGCATTTACTCTGTATTAATTGAATGGTTAGACTTTCCTTTCACTCCACCTCCTCGGTTTACCTATAAATACTTCACAAGGAGACATTGTTATTGTTGGTTGAATACTTATTGAATGTAAATAGTTGTTGGGGCTATTGAAGCTCTGTTAGTAATTGAAGAAAGATAGGCTGAGAAGAGAAGTTTGAAGCTGTAATGACCTATTGAACTTGAAGATTGTAACTGGTTTGAACATCAAATATACAAGCTTATTTATGGGATCCTGGTCTATGTCAATGGTGATGTTTTTCTTACTGTAACTGTTGTTTTTTTTTTATGTTTTCATACTGTCTACTTTCTCTGATAAAGAATAGTAAATATAGATTAGGATTTACTGCAAAGTACCTTATTTCTCACTGATAAGCTTTATCTCTATGTTTTCTTCTAATTGTTGCTTTGGGAATGATTTCAATAGAGTATAACCAGTCAAGAAATGTTGGTGAGCCCATGTCTTGCTGAATAAAACCTGAGATGTTGTTCTTGAATGATCTTTTCACTACATGCGAAGTAGAGTCCTAATCAAGGAAGTTTATGGTTAGCCATGTCCCTTGTTTAGTCTTCAACAGTTGTTTTGAAAGTTTCCCTTGAGAGTATGCCAAAAGAAAGATAGATTCAAAGTTCTTACTTGATCTTAGGCTATTCTTTGTTTATCTTAAATGTTTTCCCTTGAAAATATGTTGAAAGCAAGATAGGTTCAACGTCCTTATCTGATCTTATGCTGCCCTTTGTTTTCTTATATGTTTTCTTCTTTCACCACACTTCTTAATTTTCCATACCACAAAATCAACTTAAAGAGATCTTTTGATATAGATGACTTTCCCCATGGACCACTCTTGAAACTTGTTGTGCAATTAAATCATTTTGTAACTCCATGGCCTAATGGATTGACACTGTCTCTTACCTATCCTATCAGCTGAACTATTCTTTCAACTCATTCACACCTTTACCCTTCAAAAGACTTTCTTTATTTTGATGATATACTACCCAACCAAAACCAAAGCAAATCCCTTGTGATTCATAACTACCCTAATATCATATCATGAGCTTTTAAAGCATATCATTCTAAACACATATAGAGAGATCCCTCTCTGAATCCAGGAGGGCTAGATCCTAGAATTCCAAAGTGGTCCTGATGTAGGCCCTGCAGTGTTTGTTCTTGCCAATATTGCAAACTACGGGAGTCCTAACACCACTTGCAAAACATAAGTCAAAAGTGGTCAAACCTACAAAACAAAAATAAGATGTGAGTAAATTGGTTCTGATGTAGGCCCTGCAGTGTTTGTTCTTGCCAATATTGCAAACTACGGGAGTCCTAACACCACTTGCAAAACATAAGTCAAAAGTGGTCAAACCTACAAAACAAAAATAAGATGTGAGTAAACAAGGAACAAAAGAGATGACAAGAAGCCAAACAATGGCCTCAGAAGAGAAAACAGTGGTTGTAGAAGACAGGGCAGTGGCTAAAGGAAATATAGAAGATATATTACATGCCATAGACATAGAAGAAACTCCTATAGTCCAGGTTGAGGACATTGAGGAAGGTGGACAGAAGTTAAAAAAGGTTAAATCTGCAAAGAAATTAGAATTTGAGGGAGAAGATGCTGGTTTTATATTCCAAGCAAGAAAGCCTTTGACAAAGCATGCTAGGAAACTATTAGAGAGCAGTAAACAGGTTCCACCACCTACTGATACAGTTCAGCCAGCACAAGAGGTCATTAACCTTTCATCACCTGAAGAGAAAGATACAGTCAGCAAATCAAAGAAAGGAAAAGAGAAGGGGATGGAAAAAATAGAGTTACAGCGCCTTGTAAAACAATTGAAATTAGCCAATCACGAAATTTTTGTTATGAAAAGAGAAGAAAGGAAACACGGTGTAGAGAAGATTCAGTTTGAAAAGATAAAGGCAATTTGGGAAGATCGGGTTGACATTGTGTCCAAGACTTTGGATAATACTCAACAGTTTATCAAATGGACCATTCCAGTGAGGAAAGAGGCCAAACATGTCAGAAGGATGAACATGCATTTGAAAGCCACCAATAGAAGACTGAAAGATTAGGTTAAGGACCTCTAGGAGCAGCTTGAACTAATTCATGAAGAGTTAGAGAAAAAAGGCCTTAAAATGACAGTGCTTGAAGAGCCAATAGTTCAACCAATCATAAATGAGGAAGAAATGCCTCAAGGATCATAAGGTGAGCTAATTTATGGCTTTTAAGGCTAATGGAAAGTTAGTAACAAGGTTTTGGCACTTATGAAGTTTATTTTCCAAGTTGTACAAAAATCTGGAATTTTAGCACTATTCAGCAGTTTCGTCGTGTGTCTGGGCTTGTAGGATAGCAAAACGCTACAAAACCACTGTAGTTTTTCTTCTTACTTTTTGACCCTGTTTTGGGAGCTTTCAAGAGGTTAAATTTGCATGGGAGATTTGGCTAAGGATGATCAAGACCATATCAAAGGAAAGAATCAAAAATATTGAGGGCGAATGGCATTTTTGCAGCGCTACGAAAGTACGCTACGAAACAGCCTTACTTTTGTAGCATACTGTGTGGGAGCCTTTTACGCAGATTCTTGAGCATTTATGGACAGCTGAGTATTATCCAAGTGTTAGAGGATCATGACAACAGTCATTCATCACTTAAATACCATGAAATGAAGATAAATTAGCAGCGAAAGCATTTGTGGAAGAAGAAGACCATTTGCCTAAAAAACAGGGTTTTGTTTCCAGTTTTAGAGGAGGTCAGTTAAGTGGTCATGTAGTGATGAGTCCCATCACCCCAATTCGAACATGTGAAAGCATACTTGTCAAAGATGTAATTGTTTTAGAAGATAAGGTTGTTAAATGTGATAATGAGCAGTTTGAGTCATGTTAGGAAAAGGACTGTCAAGAAGGATCACTGTCATTTTGTAATTAAGTAGATGTTTTATGGTTATGCAAGGTGTCATTAGGCAAAAATTCGATGAATCTAGCTAGGAGGCAGATAATCTCATGATGTAACAAGTCTATTAAAGGGCATAGAGTCGAATTTGTCAAGGGTTGGAGATTTTTTGGCAAAACTATAGCTTTATGTAATTTGACTGTTTCAGCAATATAGAGATTTGTTTCTTGACCAACCTAAGATTCTGATTGAGTTTTTAGTGCCCACTTATCTTATATATATTTTTTATGTGTCCCATTTACATTGTTTTTCATTTATAATACTCATAATTCATTCATGTAATGCTCTGACTTCCTTTATAGATGAATTGACTGTGTATTTTCCTATTTCATGTGTGTGTACTACTGCTAAAACTCTTACTTACCTCAACTTCCATGTCAAATGAACTCACTACTAAATCACTGAAAGTGTTGACTCCATAAGCCCAATGTTTGCATACTAATACTATTTTCAACCTACACTCATCATAAGCAAGTTTTTTCCCAAATAGAGTTAGCCATCTAAATACATGTTTATTCAATATCATTAACCCTTTGAGAGAGCCCTCTCAGACTGAAGAGGCTAAGCTTCAGAAAAAAGATTGGTTTGAAACAGTTAATGAGATTATCTGATTAGCAGCCTATTAGGTGAAATTTTGTGATAATAAGAGGAATGATCCAAGTGGATACTGGTGGCAATCCACCTATTCTATTTGGACCCGCACCATCAGTGCTTTCAATTTTTTCAGTTTCAGCACAACTTACTATTTTTAGCAGAGTTTTGGGTCATGAACTTCCCGAGTCTTTTGGAGGCCCTAATGATATAAGTGGATATTGGTGGCCACCCACCTATTCCGTTTGAACCCCCACCATCGGTTCTTTCATATTTTTAGTTTCAGCCCAACTTACTATTTTTAGCAATTTTTCGGGTCTTGTAATTCCGAATTCGTTTTGAGGCCCTAAACGATGTTTTTGGGGAAAACCATAAGCAACATGGGTCCATGAACCGATGTTGCTCACATCAGAAGTTGTAGTCCTAAGTCAGAACTAGACAAAGGCAATGACAAAGGGAAGCAGATCATTGATGTGGATCCCAGTGCCATTGTTGCCACCACCAAGCTCCAGAGGGAGGATCTCGAGGATCCAGAGGAGGGGGAGCGCCTCTTCCATTCGCAGATGTGGGTGAAGTGTTCTCCACTGCAATTCCTTGTCGATAGCAGAAGCGAAAAGAACCCCATTTCAGCAGAGGTCGTGAAGCGGCTTGGCCTACCGACCATAGCACACTCGTAGTCGTATACCATCGGGTGGCTTCACCCAGGTAGAGATCTCTGCGTCCACCAACAGTGCCGCCTTTTGTATAGCATCAAGCCATTCACGAATGAGGTATTGTGTGATGTTGCTCCTCTTGATGTAGTGGATATATTATTGGACCAACCATATTTGTGGAGGAGACATGTTGTGTATGAGTCTAGGCCTCGTTCTGTTGTTATTACTTTGGGAAATAAATTGTACAGGATAGCAAAGGTAGTACTCATTGCATCACCCGATGCAATGAGTGCTAATTGGACTATTAAAAAATCATGAGAAATTAGTCACTTACGACTTCCTTTCATGGAAATGGTCATAGATTAATGACTTACTTAACGCAGTTGAATCTCAAAAATGATATCTAATATAATGCATTGCAAAAACCCCTCATGCTTAAAATAAAAAGAGTAAAAGGAGCTCTACTTAAATGGTTCATGAGGCACAATACTTGCTAAGGTTTTGCAAATGGGGTAGCAAGTTAAGTGGGCTTGATTGTGGGGAAAACTCCACAGTTAAATGCGCTTGAGCCAGAGGAGTTCTAGGATGGGTGACCTCCCGAGAAGTCTTGGTTACCGAATGCAAGCCCCGAAAGTGATGATTGAAACCATGTGATTCATTTCACTGGTTTCAATCCCACTTCTTCACCCCTGTGAGCATCACCTGATGCAATAAGTGCTAAGTGGACCATTCAAAAATCATGAGAAATTAGTCACTTACGACTTCCTCTCATGGAAATGGTCATCAATTAATGACTTATTTAATGCAGTTGAATCCCAAAAATGATATCTATTATATAATGCACTGCAAAAACCCCTCATGCTTAAAATACAAAATATAAAGAGTAAAGGGAGTTGTACTTGAATGGTTCATCAGGCACAATACTTGATAAGGTTTTGCAAATGAGGTAGCAAGCTAAGTGGGCTTGATTGTGGGGAAAACTCCACAGTTAAGCACGCTTGAGTCAAAGGAGTTCTAGGATGGGTGATCTCATGGGAAGTCTTGGTTACCGGGTGCAAACCTCGGAAGAGATGATTGACGCCAAGTGATTCATTTCACTGGTTTCAATCCCACTTCTTCACCCCTGTGAGCATCACCCGATGCAATGAGTGCCAAGTGAACTATTCAAAAATCATGAAAAATTGGTCACTTACGACTTCCTCTCATGGAAATGGTCATAGATTAATGACTTACTTAATGCAGTTGAATCCCAAAAATGATATCTAATATAATGCACTGTGAAAACCTCTCATTCTTAAAATACAAAGAGTAAAGGGAGCTCTACTTGAATGGTTCATGAGGCACAATACTTGCTGAAGTTTTGCAAATGGGGTAGCAATATAAGTGGGCTTGATTGTGGGGAAAACTCCACAATTAAGCACGCTTGAGTCAAAGGAGTTATAGGATGGGTGATCTCATGGGAAGTCTTGGTTACCGAGTGCAAACCCCAGAAGTGATGATTGACGCCAAGTGATTCATTTCACTGGTTTCAATCCCACTTCTTCACCCCTGTGAGCATCACCCGATGCAATGAGTGCCAAGTGAACTATTCAAAAATCATGATAAATTGGTCACTTACAACTTCCTCTCATGGAAATGGTCATAGATTAATGACTTACTTAACACAGTTGAATCTCAAAAATGATATCTAATATAATGCACTGTGAAAACCTCTCATTCTTAAAATACAAAGAGTAAAGGGAGCTCTACTTGAATGGTTCATGAGGCACAATACTTGCTGAAGTTTTGCAAATGGGGTAGCAATATAAGTGGGCTTGATTGTGGGGAAAACTCCACAATTAAGCACGCTTGAGTCAAAGGAGTTATAGGATGGGTGATCTCATGGGAAGTCTTGGTTACCGAGTGCAAACCCCAGAAGTGATGATTGACGCCAAGTGATTCATTTCACTGGTTTCAATCCCACTTCTTCACCCCTGTGAGCATCACCTGATGCAATAAGTGCTAAGTGGACCATTCAAAAATCATGAGAAATTAGTCGCTTATGACTTCCTCTTATGGAAATGGTCATCAATTAATGACTTGTTTAATGCAGTTGAATCCCAAAAATTATATCTATTATATAATGCACTGCAAAAACCCCTCATGCTTAAAATACAAAATACAAAGAGTAAAGGGAGTTGTACTTGAATGGTTCATCAAGCACAATACTTGATAAGGTTTTGCAAATGAGGTAGCAAGCTAAGTGGGCTTGATTGTGGGGAAAACTCCACAGTTAAGCACACTTGAGTCAAAGGAGTTCTAGGATGGGTGATCTCATGGGAAGTCTTGGTTACCGGGTGCAAACCCCGGAAGTGATGATTGACGCCAAGTGATTCATTTCACTGGTTTCAATCCCACTTCTTCACCCCTGTGAGCATCACCCGATACAATGAGTGCCAAGTGAACTATTCAAAAATCATGATAAATTGGTCACTTACGACTTCCTCTCATGGAAATGGTCATAGATTAATGACTTACTTAATGCAGTTGAATCCCAAAAATGATATCTAATATAATGCACTGTGAAAACCTCTCATTCTTAAAATACAAAGAGAAAAGGGAGCTCTACTTGAATGGTTCATGAGGCACAATACTCGCTGAAGTTTTTCAAATGGGGTAGCAATATAAGTGGGCTTGATTGTGGGGAATACTGCACAGTTAATCGCGCTTGAGCGAGAGGAGTTCTCGGATGGATAACCTCCCAAGAAGTCTTGGTTACTGGTTGCAAGCCCTGGAAGTGATGATTGACACCATGTGATTCATTTCACTGATTTCAATCCCACTTCTTCACCCCTATGAGCATCGCTCGATGTAATGAGTGCTAAGTGGACTATTCAAAAATCATGAGAAATTAGTCACTTACGACTTCCTCTCATGGAAATGGTCATAGATTTTTTACTTACTTAATGCAATTGAATCCCAAAAATGATATCTAATATAATGCACTGTGAAAACCTCTCATGCTTAAAATACAAAGAGTAGAGGGAGCTCTACTTGAATGGTTCATGAGGCACAATATTTGCTAAGGTTTTGTAAATGTGGTAGCAAACTAAGTGGGCTTGATTGTGGGGAAAACTCCACAGCTAAGCACGCTTGAGCCAAAGGAGTTCTCAGATGGGCGACCTCCCGGGAAATCCTGGTTACCATGTGCAAGCCCCGGAAGTGATGATTGACATCATTTGATTCATTTTACTGGTTTCAATCCCACTTCTTCACCCCTGTGAGCATCACCCGTTGCAGTGAGTGCAAAGTGGACTATTCAAAAATCATGAGAAATTAGTCACTTACGACTTCCTCTCATGGAAATGGTCATAGATTAATGACTTACTTAACGCAGTTGAATCCCAAAAATGATATCTAATATAATGCACTACGAAAACCCCTCATGCTTAAAATACAAAGAGTAAACAGAGCTCTACTTGAATGGTTCATGAGGCACAATACTTGCTAAGGTTTTGCAAATGGGGTAGCAAGCTAAGTGGGCTTGATTGTGGGGAAAACTCCACAGTTAAGTGCACTTGAGCCAACAGAGGATTTTTGGGATGGGTGACCTCCCGAGAAGTCCTAGTTACCGGGTGCAAGCCTCGGAAGTGATAATTGACACCATGTGATTCATTTCACTAGTTTCAATCCCACTCCTTCACCCCTGTGAGCATCATGTCATAGATTAATGACTTACTTCACACAGTTGAATCCCGAAAATAATATATCTAATATAATGCACTGTGAAAACCCCTCGTGCTTAAAATTGTAAGAGATGTTAAACTTGATGAAAATATATTATCCTATGAGCCTAATTTTGCATTTGCGCCATCTTTAACTTGTGAGATATCTTCAATACTTATGTCACCTTCTAGTCGCATTCCCATTTCTTATTGAGATGATGAGAATGAAGATTAAAAATCCACCTTCATTTGTGGTTGTGAAGAAAATCCCCTTATTTTTAAGTGAATATTCCCACAGATATTCCCTTGATTTGTTACAAAATAGTGGATAGATCATGACAAAGTTCCTCTAAATATAAGACAATTAGTCTGTATTTATGCCTAAGACGTGATATTAGAATGCACAACTGATTTAGGATGGTTGTCCTCATGATTTGGTTGATATGGCTCTAGATATTGTTTCTCGAACTCCTAACACCTTCACCTTCATAAGAGAAGAAACACATACCAATCTCAAAACAATCCAAGTAAAAGCAATGTTAATTATCTACATATATAACCTGATACTCAAGGAAAGACTAGAATCTATAAATTACTTGAAACAAATGCAAAATACAAAAGACAATTGAAGGGGGAAACATAAAGATTTATATTAATAAAGGAATATCAATACATCAACCAATGGTGATACCTTGAGTCTTGATTGAGGCTTCTCTTATCTCCTTCGCTCACACCCACAAAAAAGGATTACTCCTAAATGTAAGCTCATTACAAGAAGGCTCTCTCTGATAATCTAGTAGCATGTAGCTACATGTATTCTTCCTTTCTCTACCCTCCCATAGGAATAGCTTCTTCAAATAGATTTGGAGAGGTGAGAAGATATATAGACCCATAGTTCTTGGTGAATTTAGAAGCCAATATGAACTTGAAAGCCATTAGATGAGGTAATGCAACCCTTCTTGAAGTGATATCCTTAGGAAAGACTAGATATAGAAGCCTAGTAAGGTCATTGCTTTTTGCTTGAGTATATGAAGTGATCATTGCTCCTTGCAAGATGGAAAATAGTGATGCAACATTCCTTGTCAATGGATACAGGGAAATAAAACACCTAATTTTTGTTTTTTAGGGATAGGTGAACATGCCTCAGCATAATGACATCACTAGGTCCCTCAAATAGACTCTAGAGTCACAAATAGGGCTATAACAAATTGATTTGTAATTTTTCATGGATATTCCCATAGAATAGTTCATTACAATATATTGATAAAACACTGAAATATTCACTGTGAAGGTTAATTTTGTTAAGATCTCAAATTCTTTAGTTACTAGTTTTATATTTAAATGTATGAAATAGATTAAATTTGAAAGATAGATAAGAAAAAAAATCTCGCACACCATCCACAAGTAAACAAAAGATTTAGCCTACGAAACTAGCTATGAAAGAAAACCCAGCTAAAATGTGAGGCCGTTGTTTTGTCTTTTCTCTTTTCTATAGTATGGAAAAATGCAAATGCAAATACAAAGAAATAGGTACTCTATATGGAGTTAATTGAGACACTATGGCCTATAAGGTTGGTACAAAATCTTGTTCGCTTATATTCTACTCTCCTAGATGCTCTACTCAACTATGAACAAATATGATGAGTAATGGGGGTTGATCATGCATCCATGTACTACGGTGTTCAACTTCCATAAGGCATAACTTTCATATATGAGCTTTGATTGAGGCAACTTTCACATCATTGGAAAGGTCTCAACGTGTATATCAATCCCAAAGGTGCGAGTGCAATTTTTAAACCCTACAACCCCAAAAAAACATTATTTGATGCTTCAAAATGACCATGAAAGGTTTCAAACCCTAAATTTCCAAACTAGGACCTACCACTAAAATGGCCCTACAAAATCATTCCCCCAATTTTTTCCACTTCGAAAGTATCAAGATAGATGAAAATTAGTATGATGATTCAATCCAAATCACAAATGATCCCTAATATGTGAGGCCATAATAGGAAGTAATAGTCGAAACACATTACAATACGACAACCATGTTAGTGCAAGGAAAGCGCAGAAGATCAAGGAACTAGGAAGGACTTGCAATCAATCCTCAACCAATCATATGGATCATTCATGAAGCAAGCATACCCATGCTTGGTAGAAGAGATAACAAAGCATGGTTTCCAACACAATACATTGCAAATCCATGTAATAATATGCAAGACCATGGCAACCAAGTAGTACATAACAGATCCATGTCATCAAAAGAGATTATACCCATGAGTAAATAAAATGTGAATTTATTGTCACAATGTACATTAAGAAGAAATTGGACAAATGAAAGTTCCCCGAGTGGTCTTCAAAGTACATATAATGGTGAAATTCTCCATCACAACTTGGGAGGGTAGAATGAACGAGTGAAGTATGCCCATGAAGCTAAAGTATGTTATGCGTGTTGCCATTGATGTCAAAGGTGTAGTCATTAATGTCCAAAGTGTTGACATGATAAGGATATGATTGCTTCAGGGGGAGCATATGCCTATTAAAGTCTATTCACGCAAAGAAACATTGTTTATGCCAAAAGAATCCAAAATAAATCTTGATTAAGGTAGAAATCCAAATGTAAAATAATCCAGATGAATCCTAATCTAGGTAGACATCTAGATGAAATATGAAATCTGAACTCTCAACATATGCAAGCGACCTCACCGGATGCAAAATAGTTCAGATATATCTAGATTGAGGCGAACATTCGAATGAAATATGATATCTAACCCCTCAACATATCCGAGCGTCCATGCTGAATGCAAAATAATCTAGATGAATCCAATTCGATGTGGTCATCCAAATGAAATATGACATCCGATGCTCAACATATCTGAGGGTGCACGAATGTAACCACTTAACAAAGTATCCAGATTCTGACTCTTTGTTCTAGCCAATAGGCATACCCCACACAATGAGCAATGATGTGGCTAACAAGTGGCAGAGGCGATAATGTGGTAATAGTAGTGTATGACATGTAGCAGGCATAAATGGCATTTTTGGCTTACTAACTAGATGATTGGAAGGTGACATGTGGTAGGTATAGGTCTGCATCACGACATGTGGCAAGCTCAAGTAAGGAAACTCAATCTCTCAAATCTTTGTCAATTGTTGTGTCTTTTTCTTCTCCTATGCTTGCTTTTATAATCTCTCATTGAGCTAAATCACTAACCCTAATCTCAAAACTGATGGACCACTAGCATTAAATCCTAACCCACTTGAGATCAATGGTCGATATTAAAACAAATTCACTAATGTAGTTAAAACCACATTTCCTTAATTTGCTAACCCACTTGAGATCAATGGTCGATATCAAAAGAATTCACTAATGTAGTTAAAACCACATTTCCTTAGTTTTCTTAACTCAATAGCCCACATTAGTTAATTAATTAATGTGCTTTTTCTAGGTTAGACTTGGGCAAAATCTTAAAAAGAGCTTGTTCAATAAATTGAGCAAGCTTCCAAAGGAGGCTTTGGATGACTCATGCCTACTTGACACCTAGCCAAGCAGAAATACACGTCCTTACTACAAATGTCAACCTTTTATTAATATTGATTATTACCCTCATGCTACAAATGTCAACCTTTCATTAATGTTGATTATTACCCTCAGCCATTGATGATGCATTTTCCTTGGTCTTCATGGGAAAAAATGATTTTGTAAAAACGAATGCAATGAAGGGACCTGCTATTTAATCCTAATGACATTACTGATAATAATTGATGATGCATTTTCCTTGGTCTTCATGGGAAAAAAAGGAATTTGTGAAAGTGAATGCTATGAAGGGGCCTCCTAATTAATCCTAATGACATTATTGATAATATTAAGTTTGAAGAAAGGAAACCAAGTACTAATAAGGGGCTAAGAGGACATCGAGAACAGATAAAGTTCTCAAACTCTAAAGATAAGGAGAAATCATTTGGATGGAATCCCACTCCAAGCATGACCTAAAATAAGGGCTCGTGAAAGCTTTGTTGGGAGAGCAAAATGGATAAAAAATGATCAACGGTATTTAATTTTCAATAAATTGGTCACCTGTTGTAGACAACAAAAAAAACAATTGAAAGGAAAATTCTCAACAATCATTATCAATATTGCTTCAAGAAGGCCTTGATGATTCCAAGGCATAACATTTTAAAAATTGGTTGAACAACTGAGTAGCTAGTAGTTTTAAGCAAGGGAAGTGACAAGGCACAAATTGCCTGTAATTTTGTAGCAATTTCCTTTTATCAAGCACAATGAGGACAAAAAGACCTTTTAAATATGTAATTTTGGTATTAGGAGGTGGAAGAAAAATCATTTTAAAAACTCAGTGCTACTGCATAATAATAACTTGCAACTGAAAAACAAGTAGTATTTGGTTACAAAATATGTCCAAGTGGCATTACTTGCTAATGGTGTAAGCAGTATGCAATGTCCAAGAGCATAGGCAGCAACCTTCATTAAAAGAGTTGTGTAACTTCAAATATTAATGAAAGGTGTATAATGATCCTTTGTTATTTTCAGTTGTATTAAAGTTTTGCTAAGATGTGCCTTTGTTGTAGTAGCCTGTAAAAATTAAGCAAGTTGTTTTGTACTGTTCATTATACATGGCTGTTAATGTTTAAGATTAGATTTGAACAAAAACATGTTGCTATCCTTCATTTTCAAGTACAAATATTACTTCAACTCATCAAAGAAAGGAAACTGAAATATAAACTTGTAGATGTACATATTATTTTCTTCTTTTACACTTTGCTAACTATCCAACCAATAATGCAAAAAATGTGACAGCCAGAAGAATAGGAGTTGCTAACCCAATAAGGGAAATTAGCATATCAACAAGTTGGAGCTTACATGGGTAGATATAAGCAACATAGTTTATCCCCCAGCGTTAATTTATTGACGTTTCATGTCTGTGTTAAGTCACAATTAGATGGGGGTCATTTGTAGCATTGTAATCACTCCAAGAAAAGTTCATAGGGGTCCTGTTTATATACACGTAGGTCATGGTGAGTCAGCTGCCTCTCAGTTTGAAACTGGCCTGGTCATAGGGAGTTAGTTGCCTATCCGTTTGCAACTGGCCTGGTCATAGGGAGTTAGTTGCCTATCCGTTTGCAACTGGCCTGCTCATGGGGAGTTAGTTGTCTATAAGTTTAAAACTGGCCTTGTAAAAACTATTTATGTGATGAAAACGAGGAAAATAATGGAAGACACACATTGACTTGATTTTCTTTGTTCTCTATAACATTCCCTTTTCATTGTAAATGAAAAGTTTGGCTGGCTGGTAATGCAGACGTGGCGACATTCCTGCCACCAAGTTTGCACCCCCATAGAGTAAATATTCACCTGTTGATGCCACCATGGCCGCATAAACCGGGCCAGTTTAATGTCATTGGAATAACAATTTTCAGGGGGCTAAGATGGTGTTCAAATTTAGTCAACGTGAGATTTCTCAAAATATTGAAGATTCCCTCTTCATCTTCATTTTAGAGAGATGCTCAAATACTCTTTCATAAAGAATAAAAAGACACAAGAAGACACAAAAAGTACTTTGCTAGCTGCCAACTTTCCAAATCAATCACAGTCATTCAGAGTACTTTTGGCTCTTCGATAATGGTTGAACATAACTATTACTTCTTTTGTGGGTAACTTGGAACATGGTTCAAAGAATAGAATTAAAAGGTGCGGAGCTTTATATAAGAAAAGGATTCCTACTTTATTTCCTACTCACTGAGATGCTCAAACATTTTACAATAACGAATAAAAAGACATAAAAAGTACTTTACTAACTGCCAGCTTGCCAAGTGAATCACAGCCATTCGTACTAATTTTGGTTCTTGATAAGGATGAACAAAACTTTTGTGGCTGAGGTCATGGCTCATACAATAGCACTAAATAGGATGAATGTTTCGCTGTTCATCCTTACCAAGAGAGAGTACTCTAAGCCCACCCTACTAGATAAACTATAGATACAATCATGCATATAAGTGCATACAATATACAGCAAAATCACATAATCTCAATCTTGTCGGTAAGAAACCTTTATTGCCAAATACTTTTTTCCTATGTAGGGCCTTTACTGCCCAAATCAGCGGCAGCTTGGGCAGCTTTGCTGAGAACTCCAGAAACCCATAAGGCTCCTGTGGAAAAGTACCTGCTATTGACAACTGCTGTTCCTGCATTGCTCACGGTTTGCTGGGCCACTGCCAGCGCTGACATGGTCTTCTCTGAAACATGATAATTGTTTTCAATAGCTCTAACAGCTTCTGCACCAGCACTGATTTTATCATTTATACCAATTCTCTTGCCCAAAGATACCACCTTAGCAGCAGCACTAGCCGAGACTTGATGAGTCTCGTCAAAAGATTTTGCCTTGCTCAACGCATCTTTTCCCAAAACATACCCTTTGGATAGCATTGAAGTAACTACTTCCTGGGCCGTGGTTACAGCCCCCCCAGGAGTCCGCACAAAATATCTAGCCTGTGTTATCGATCATGACCCATGTTAATCATTTCTCCAAAAATACCAGATCACACAGTAATGTTTTCTGTATATTTCTACCATATTTGTCTAGCATAAATTATAATTAGTCATCATGATGAAATTATTCCATCCCCAAAAAGACAACCCAAAAAGCGTTTAAAAGTTAGAGGGTTTACCTCAGGGTCCTCAAACTCATGTTCAAGCCTCCATGATGGATTATTCCAAAGGTCAAAAGACTGATCACTGCCCCCCCAATTGACTATGCACACTCTCTGATCTATTATGGTTGCTCCCTGTACGAAAATGCGTTGCGTTAAACTAAAAAAAACAAATGCTCAGATGGATTTTACAGCAAACATGCGAAAACTATTTATAACACTTCCATTGAACAGTTCAAACGACCAAAGACCTATCTAAACCCGGGTATGATACGGCACATCGAGGTCTCAAAGCTGAAGGTTGTATATCTCGAATTCGAGGAGTTAATATTTAACATGTTGGCATTTGCGTGAATTCAAAATATGCATCCTTAAGATTTGCAAAAAATATGCATCCTTAAAATTTGCAACCTCTAGGTCCATATAAAACCTAGGGTTTAGATGAATCTGTGCTAGTGTCCATGTGTAATACATCCAATGCACCATCCAGCCCACCCATCCTACCTGGGCTGTAGAGAGCCTCGTTTCTCTCAGTACAGTCACTGTGAATTTAGAAATATTTTTTCTCCAGAAGACTGAAAACAAAATGAGAATCCAGATAAACTTCGGTAATGGTTGCCATTTACTGTGACAACTTTATAGCCTAACTATACATGATCTCAGTGCAAAAGAACAAAGTTTCAAATTCAAAAACCAAGTCTATGCAAATGTTTTAGACAACTGAGTTCCTTAGTAGATTTTAGAACAACAGGAATAGAAACCCACAAAAGCAAAGGTGCACCCTATCCATGAAGGTGTATCTTGCGTCTTGCAATTAAAGGCCAAACTTACACTCAACAGAACAGCAGTTTCCACAGCATAGGGCTCCTTGAAAGTGACAAAAGCAACCTGAGCCTCCTCTCCAGTTCTGCCAGCAAAACAAACATGCGGTATAGATTTGTTCAGCAGCTTGTGGTCAATTGGTTAAATCCAAGCAAACTCAAAGCTCAGACTGAGGTTCAAACCCGCTAAATAAATGTTACCGCTTTAATGCAGCCAAAACGGACTGTGTTAAAGCCCTTGCGACCTTGATCAGTAAAGATTAGACAAAAAATCCCCAAAATCTTGAACCTACCTCTCTAATTCAACAATTTTCGGCGACCTTAATCAGTGTAGATTTAAAAATAAAAATAAAAAAGTTCCCTAAAAACTTGAGCATACCTCTCCAATTCAACGCTTTCGACCGTTCCAGAGTGGGAGAAGAAATCTCTGACAATCTCTTCTGTTGCATGTGGAGATAAATTCATCACTTGCACGGTGTAATTCTGCATTATCTCAGTGTGAGGCATTGTTTCCCTTAAAATTCTGTTTCTCACCCTTTATGCAAACCCTACGCACTGGAAAGTCCTAGGAACTCAGAGACAACTGCACAAACAAATATATCCAAATTGCCAAAAGAGGTTACAGTTTATCAGATGGGCAACAGAAATTGAAACAGTAAGACATCAAATTTTCCCTTTAGACGGGACATATGAAGATCTGTGTCCTGAAGATCTGTCCACTGAATTAGCCTTACCATTCAAATCATTCATTTTAAAAACCCTAACCAAATCAATCTGATGCAAGGCATACAAAAATCACAGCCACCAGCTCACCATGAGGAAGAGAGAAAAAGAATTGAATAAAAACTAGTATGAGAGGCCCAATTGACAGACTTACCATAGCCGACGAGCTCACGACCCTCAAGTATTTGCTTCTCTGTATGGTGCGGATTCCAATAAGTGATTGATGACATCTTGGAGATGAGAACCGGTGACCGCTCTATTCTTTATGGGAAATTGTTTCGACTCGCGCAAGAAATGGACAAAACGAAGAGACCTTTCACTAGTAAAATAGCCCGTGAGTGGTCCAGGTACTCATCATAGAGTACATGATGTTTACACATATAAAGCAAAAATGAATATTATGATACATAAATTTAGGAACGGGATGGGATTATGATATATCATATTAGTTGGAGAAATTGTTTTTTATTATTACTTAATATAAAGTAATCAATATATTTAATCAAAATTAAAAGATAAAATATTAAGAAAATAGTGAAATTTAAATTGGTTAAATGGGATTGGCAAGGTCATAACATTGATTTGAATTTTTATATTAAAAAATAGTTTTTTCAATATATTTAATAAATTAAAAGAAAATTTATTAAAAAAATAGTGAAATTTAAATTGACTAAACGGGATTGAACTTGGTCATAACATTAGTTTGAATAGAACTAAAAGCTTTTCACTTACTTCTATGTTGGCTCTCGCTCTAGTCCTTTGAGATGAGAGAAGTTCAATTTTTTAGGGACTTTATGAACATCATAAAGTGGTTTAATGGAACACAGAGATGTTTAAATTACATTTTATCTTCTTTACTTGCTGAGGTGATGCATATAAAATCTTTCTTTAACCAAATTACTACTTGTCAAATTTACAAGGAACGAAATTGTGAAGCAGACCTCCTATCTAAGGAGGGTGCTAGGCAAGATATGGGGCACTAGGTAGCTGTAGCCGTTGAAGGAGGTCTGGTCCGAGGGATCGAACAGCCTCCCTTCACCCGATAGTTTCTAGCTGCTCACACTTTTCTTTTTTACCTGTTAGCACAGATCAATATGAACTCTTTTATTTTTTTGTCAATATTTACTTTAGTTCTGAATTTACTCTAAACTATCATGTCTCTGTTTCAGATTGTTTTCCTCTATGAGGAATTCTGGGAGATAGGTTTTGCTCTCTTTTTAGACATTACGCTACTATATTTTGAAAACTGGAATGGTGTTTACTACCTAGTTTTTGTTGTTGATGAGAACTCATAGTCATAGTCTGTTTTCATCCCTGTTTCAGGCGTATTTTATCCCTAACAAAAGGGAACCCCAGGGGCTGAATGGAGACGTCATACTTAATGATTTTGTCAGGGCTGGGAGGATTGATGCACATATCTCCTCATCAGTTGCAACTCCATCTTTCCTTCTTCTGAAAAAAGAAGGAAAGATGTAGTTCTTTGATCGCTACATGCATATACTAGGTAACCTTCTACACACTTCATAGATGGTTTGATTTTTTCTTTGGAAAAAAAAAAAACATTGGTTTGAATACAGAAGAAAAGAGTTTTTAAATTAGTTATATTTTAATGATTAAAAAAAAAGTATAGCATTTTTCACAGGAAGCCATCAAAATAGGCAATACAATTTCAAGATTTTTTGTTATTTAAAATATAACTTTGAATGCATAAATGTATTCAACACCCTAAAAAATCCCTATGGCACTCAAATTATGCATATTAAACAATTTAAACTCAAGTTTTTAAAAATATTTGTTAGATTTTGATTAAAATTAACCAAAACAATGGTCATGAAAAAGGTCGTTTTGTCTATAAGTTAGACTACGCCTTCCTTCGACAAATTTATATATATATATATATATATATATATATATATATATATATATATATATATATATATATATATATATATATATATATATAGATTATTTTTTATTATTATTTAATATGACGTAATTAATATAGATATAAAATTACCCCAATGGGGTGACGGAATATAGTAGTAGTCATAGGCTCGAGGCAAGATTGTTTCATGTGTGCAACATGTGTAGCATGGGTGAATGGTGCCCAAGACTACTGGCGACGAAGCCTCTTGAAGGCAGGTGCATATTTTAAATTAAGTTGGGCGTTCATTCTTCGTCGTTGGTGTATCATGGGTATGGGCAAGATTAACAGGGGAATATTTGTCTCAGAGTGTGCACAAAACACCAACCTATGCATGCCAGTCTCATTGGTGAATTGGGCCTTTGTGGCAGTCGTTGAGCATAATTCGTTTCTGAGAGTGAAAACTTTGGTTCCTTGGCATGTCCTAAGATCCTGGAGAACGAGCTAGAGGGAGTTGGCATTGGCTCTGGTTAGTGTCGACTGAGAGTATTAAGGGGCTTTCAAGCCTGTGGAGCATGGGCATTGACCTAAGTACAGTAATCATGGTGACAATTGGTTAAGTGGTATTTTAAGGCTTTTAATTTCCCCAGATAAATTATTTGTTTCAATTAAGGTTGGGAGTCCCTTGGGTCGATTCATCCCTTGCTTTAATTGTGAAGTCTCTTTGTGGAAGAAAATCAATCTTAGGCTCAAATGGCCCTAGTGCTTTGAGTATTAGGATTTTGGTATTAAGTGCAGTGTTTGTGGTAATGGTTTTATTGGGGTTTTCTCTTCCGTGACTGTTAATTTCTGAATTCTGGTAGGGGTAAGATTGCATTGGGTTTTAAAGTGAGGAGCTCAAGGTTGTAAATTGACAGGTCGGTTATGCCTATTGGTTGAACATCAAACACTTTGGGCATACTCAAGTGGGTGTGTCTGTAGCATTCTTGTTGAATTATGGTTTTGGTTTTCTGTGGCCACCTTGAGATGTTAAGGAAAAGGAGTAGGGCCAGGAGAGGAATGGGGCCTCGTGGTCAACTAGCGAACTGCATTGGTTGGGCAGAAACTAATGATGAGGAGGAGGTTGAGGGCACGTCATTGGTGGAAGACATGGTCCAGTCACCAGGTCATGTAGACCAACCCCCCTCCTTGGAGTCCCTTGATGAGCAGATGAGAAGCATAATGGTAACATTGGAGGAGATGCAACTTCAACGACATGAGGATAGGAACGAAGTCATCTCATTCCCCCGATGACTTGCAACAAAATCAATGGGACATGATGGATGATTTAACCTCCCTACGAATAAATCATAGGTGTTCCAATGCCAGACTAGACGAGATGGATGGCTGCCTTTCACATATGGAGTTCGTCGCAAGATTAGGAAGTTTTTCACACACCTTCCATATATGCAAGGAGAGCATCCATCTCGCCCAGTTTGGCATTGGAATACCTATGATTTCTTGGTAGGGAGGCTAAACCATCCATCATGTCCCGTTGATTTTGTTGCAAGTCATTGGGGAATGATATGACTTCATTCCTATCCTCATGTCATTGAAGCCACATATCCTCCAATGTTATCGTTATGGAGTTCCTTGCAAGATGGAGGTCAATGTGGAGGTGGAGTCATTCTTCATCTAAATGAGCATCATTCTTTTAAACTCAAAAGTGGCTTTAGGCAAGGTTCAAATAACTACACTAAATTGTTAAGTTTGAAACTTCTTCTTATATTTTCTTTGGAAAAAGGGTGCTAGCAGCTGCAAGTTTTTGGGGATTCTAGGGTGGTTATAAATTGGTTCAATGAAATTTCAGTTTGCCATGTGCACACACTCAAGCCTATTCTTGAGGAGGTTTTGTGGATTAAAGGAAATTTCGATCACATTGTTCGTCAACACATTTTCAGGGAACAAAATGTTATATTTGACGAGCTTTCCAAGGCGGGTGTGCAACAAGCATGGGGTTCCTGGTAGATCTCAGAATAGGTTAGAATAGATCATTACGAGTACTATCATAGACCCTTTATCGAGGGGTTGCAGGATGGAGAATTCCGGGAATGATTCTGACAATTTTTCTTTCTCAATGGCTTTTTTGGGTTTATGCTCCAATTTATACATACTCTTTCTAGAACAATATATGCATATAATGTCTTTATGTTTTTTCTATTAAAAAATCTTGTTAGAACAAGCTCTGGTGCTATTTTTGTAACAGGATATATGGACTTTGGTTTATGATGGTATGGAATTTTGTCAAGTTTTGATATAACAACCCTCATTTTTTATATGTTTTTTAGCATCTACGACATATAATTTTCACTTTCATTAATGGAAATTACAATTTTTCCTTGGGGAAAAAAGAAAATAAAATATTATTATTACAAAAAGAGGCATTAAGCCTTTTGATTGATTACTTCCACTTAGGAATAATCCCATATCACATAAGTACTAAGAAAAAAATAAACAATAAACACATCATAATTTTAGAAAATTCTAGAGGATACAAAAAAAATATCCACAATGTTTATCTAGGATATAAAAAAAAGATACTTATGTACAAAGAGGGTGAATATTATCTTTTGTAAATATGACCAGTGAACGAATAAAAATAATTCTAATGACTATATTGAACAAGGTTTGTGTTATATATTGATTTCCATAATGTTACATTTGTTAACAAAACTTGCACTTACTGCTAAGAGTAAGACTGAAGCCTATGCAAGAGCTTAATAAAAACCCATGTCATAATAAATTATAAACTCAAGATATAACATAGAAAATATTTCTAGGAAGCTATATCTAATTGTAATTAATCGAGAGGAAATTATTTGTTGGCATTATAACACAGTCAAGGCTTGGGAGAAACCCCAAGAACCTCATCATATAATTGAACCAGTAACAAAATAACCCTTTGCAAACCCTTTTTAACTTAAATATAAACTAGTAAGGGAAAATATGGTTAAACCTAAATGTGTATACCAAAAGATGATGACTATTAGAAGAAAAGTGATATAGGTTGGAAAGTATTACATAAAATAAGTGGAGGATTAGGCCACATATTAATTAGGCTAGGTCAATAGGCCTTCCTTTTGAATCGAGACTCCTCTTTTTTTCTTCTAACTTTCTCTTCTCCAGCTGACACCTGTACATAATCTCTTCTCTACTTAACAGCTGCGCACCCATTCTTTTACGCTTGTTTTTCTTTTACCCGTGCTACTTTTGAATGCAAGAATTTCAGGAAGAGTGGGAAAATGTTTGAATAATTTTTATGATAATCGAATTTATTGTTAACCACCACCAACAAATTCCTGAATCCATGGGGCACGATGAATTAAAATCAGAGCCTGCAAATCGTAAAAATGTTGGTAGGCACCACAGGCAAGCAGGAGTTGAGGAAAAGGATTCGGAAGATAGTATTCTCCATAAGAAATCTCAGAAACATTCTTCAAGATTCAACAGATAGTTGAGCCATAAGCAATCCTAGAAACATTCTTCAGGATTCGGCAGATAGTTGAGCCATATAGACTGGTGCAGTTTTCCAGCTCGGTGGGGATTTTGTCTCAGTGATTGTTTGAAAATTGTTGCCAAGGATCATATTCTTGAGCTGGCTGCGCCCACCGAGCTCATGAGGAATCATGCCCTCCAACCCAGTGAACCACATAGTCAAATACTCTATATTTTTCAGCTAGCCGAGCTTGGGAGGAATTCGGCCTTTCAAAAAATTAGCTAATGTAATAGGGATTTTCCCTGTTAAGAGGTTCTCTGGGAGCCTAAGCTCTTCGAGAGTAGATGCATGCACATGGGAAAATTGTGAGACAATGACCCCAACAATATGTTCGAACTCAAGTTTGCTACTCTCAAATTCTTGCAGCTTGACTTCGATGGCAAGAAGGGTCTAATATAGTTATTACTGATAAGCAACTATGACATATACTCATTTTCAGCTTCTAATATTAGTTCTGCAGAACCAAGTAGTCCTTGTATCCTTTCGGTTCTCTCATCCCTTCTTGAGAGGGTTGTGGTTAGGAATGAGAGACAATCGACATTTACAAGTCAGTTCTTATCACCTCCAAGGTTGGGGTTTTTCATGGCATTCAAATTCCAGACATCAACATTGGGGAGCATTTGGAGAGGATTTTCAAGTATGTGCAATGTAGTCCCTCTGTTTTTGTAGTTGCATACGTGTATATCGACTGCTTGATTAAACTCAATTCAAGGTTTCAGATTAATTCTCAGAATGTACATAGACTTCTAATCACTAGTGTGATGGTTGCTACCAATTTTCTTGATGATATGTAAGTATCTTAGACTTGATTATCCATTAATTAAGATTCTATTGGTTGTAACACTTACAATTTTTATGCATGTTTCCATATTTTCAGGAAATCAAATAAATCAAAAGTATATAAATTGTGGGTCTATTTTTTAGATTTTTTTAAAGATCTGAAAAACAATTAGGGATAATGTTTGAATTCCTCCATAGATTTTAACTTTCTTGAAATGTATTGAAGGTGCTTTGTTCTATATTTATGTTTACATTCATTTCCCGACACTCTCTGGCTTAGCGTTGTACTTGTGTTAGTGGTGAATATGAGTTAGGGTTTCTATGATGAACCATGATTGAATCTCTGGCTAATATCTGATTCATTAACTTCAAAATGATGTCATTCTATAGTGGAGATAGAGTGGGATGTTAGCTTGAAGAATATTTTTACCAATGCTTTCATTCAGCATCTGTTAGGAAAATGAAAATTGTTTCATAATGGAAACCCAGTTTGAACTTCAATACTGTAATTCATTAGAGATCCCTAGCCAAAGAAAATGACATGTAAATGAGTCCTTGAATATCAATGTTACTAGACTCGGGAGACCTTAAAATGAAGAAAACAAGACTTAAATGAACCCTTTGTTATCTTGGTTTTGTTTCCTCATATTTTTTTCTCTATCTTTCACACAAACATTTTGCTCTATTATTGGTATCTGAGTAAGATTGTTCTTTATTTCAGTCAAGCATTTTGTTGAACCTATGAAGCTATAGGTTGAGCATATTTCATGGAATGAATAAAACTTAGTGAGCCAAGGTTTTTAATCCTCTATAATCGTATAACTTTGACCATGTTTTGTAGTTTTATTACTTTATATATTATGCAAGTGATATGCTTAATGCTTCTAAGCCCTGGCACAGAAGCTCTGGTTATCAATGTTTAACATCTATCTAGAATTGTCGTATGCTTTTTAGCACAAGCTTAAATTTCATATTTTTGATGTTTTCTATCAACCTATTGATTTCAGAGGACTTTGTTTTGTTTATGGACAGGAACTACAACAGTGCATATTATGCAAAAGTAGGTGGTCTTTCCACCAGGGATATTAATCATCTTGAAATTGAGTTCTTGTTCATGTTAGACTTTTATCGGTAGGTAACTGTTAGTGTGTTTGAGTGCTATTGTGCACATCTGGAACGAGAAGTTGCTTTGGGAGGAGGTTATCAAATTGAGAGAGCTCTTTGATTCATATGCGAGTTGGATGAAGGCTCTGTGAGAATTTACAAACAGTTACAGTGATAGATTTATTTCTCCTACTTATTATTTCAATAAGTTATTATTCAAAAATCTTCTAGCAAATATCGAAATAAATATTACTACAACATTCACAATTATATATGCAGAGAAATAAACAGTAGAGAACATAAGCACAAGAATCAATCACATGTACCCAGTTATTTTTGGACAATTGTCCTCGGAACAACCCAATGCGAGAAAACTGGTGCAACAGATGAGGGTTTTATTAATTCTTTAGCAAATGATATCTTTACAGGGAAAATATTCGGCAGATAAATTTTGAACCACCTGAGACTTAATATCCAGCTTACTCAGACAATTTTCTGACACCCAGAACAACCCCTGCATCAGTTTGTGTGATTCTCTGCGCAGTCCCAGTGCTGGACTACATGAATCTGCGTGGATACTATGTGGGATCTCTGCACTGCAGCCTCAAGCTGCCTGCTGCTCTCCAACCCTGATCTCGATCACCCCTGACCTCTTTCTGCTCCTGCAACTTCTCGCCCTGCAACTCTCCCACTGAGATCGACTTCTACATTAGAATGGATCTCCTTTAGGTACTGAGTATGTGCCCTGGCTTATTTTCTAAGTGACCCTCAAGCCTTCTTTTATAATCTTCCTGTTGTAGAACCAACGGCCCAGATTAAAATATTAATCAATGGCTAAGATCAAATCTTGACTTGATCCATGTTTTCTAGAAGATTCACACTCTGACTTATTAATACCCTTTAGTTATTTCATTTTCCTAAGTTTGGACTTAGGTTCTCCATTAAAATAATTAATTATTTTAATAAGTCTTGAACTGAGTGGAATTTCCACACACTGTTTCTGGGTTCTTTGGAATGTTGTTGTTCAAGCCTCCCTGCAAGGTTTAAGACTTGGAATACTTTCGGATGATACAAAAATAAATGCTCCCTCTTAGTGAGGAAAGTGTTCCAAAAATATGCCTATTGCATGCTGCTCTGATTCTAAAGCACCCTCTGCACTGCTAATCTCAGGATTCTGCTCCCCCATCTGTCGCGCTGCTGCCCCCTGTACTGTTGCCTTTGACACTGCCACTGTCACTTGCTGCATTTGTACCACAGCTCCCTCTAAATACTGAACCCTCCATTCCTGCTACTAGAAAGGATTCTTCATCATCCCCATATTCTCTCTGAAGTAGACAAATTTTGTCTTTCCTAGAGCCTTGGTGAGGATGTCTACCACCTATTCTCCTATTGGATTGTACTGCAACTTAACAGCTCCATGTTGTACACAATCCCTGATGAAGTGACACCGGATGTTAATATGTTTCGACCTATCATGAAACGCGGGATTCTCAAAGAGCTTTATACAACTCTGATTATCACATAAAATGTTGGTCACTTCCATTTTCTCCTTGAGTAGATTTACTAATAGTTTCCTAAGACATATGGCTTCACACGAAGCTGTGCTAGCTGCCATATACTCTGCCTCTGTTGAACTTAGTGTCATGGAAATTTGTTTCCTACTGCACCAGGAAGTCATTCCTGATCCCAGATTGAAATATTACCCACTTGTACTCTTTCGATCAACTGAACTTCCAACCCAATCTGCATCAGTAAAGCCACTCAACCTGACATCATTGTCACAGGTGTACTTCAATCCAAGCTCGACTGTCCCTCGAAGGTATCTAAGAACATGTTTGGTTGTTGCCCAATGTGCCCTCTTCGGTTCCACCATGAACTGACTTACAGTATTAACAACATAACATATGTTTGGCCTTGTATTCACCAGATACATCAATGACCCTATGAGTTGTTTGTACAACGTAGGATCAGCTTCATCATCTTTGGACGTGTTGATTTTCCTACAATTGGTAATCATTGGTGTGGTCATGGGCCTACAATGCTCCATCTGAAATCTCTTCAGAATCTCTGTAGTGTATCTTCCTTGACCAAGGAAGATCTCCCCATTCTGTTGCCAAACTTCCAACCCCAGAAAATAGTGCATCCGTCCCAGATCCTTCATGTCAAACTCTTCAACTAAATTCTTCTTGCAATCTGTGATGAGCCTTGATGATCCTGTCAAGAACAGATCATCCACATACAATACTAGTATCAATGGCTCACTCCCTACTCTCAAATAGTAGAGGTTGGGATCTGCATCACTCTTAACGAATCCCATCTTCTGCAGGTAGTTGTCAATCCCACCATACCAAGCTCTGGGAGCTTGCTTCAGTCCATATAATGCTTTCTTCAATATGCATACATGATTTTTCTAATCATGTGTCTCAAAGCCCTCTGGTTGTTCAATATACACTTCTTCTTCTATCACACCATTCAATAATGTCGTCTTGACTTCCATCTGGTGAATTTCCCATCCCATATGTGCAGTAAGGGATATCACGGACCTGATAGATGTGTATCTGGCTACCGGGGCGAAGGTTTCTTCATAGTCTATTCCTTCCTTCTGAGCATACCCCTTAGCCACAAACCTGGCTTTAAATTTCTTGATGTTGTCGTTTGCAACATACTTGATCTTGTAGATCCACCTGGATCCTACAACAAATCTCTCCTGTGGTCTGGGTACCACTTCCCAGACATCATTTGTCATGATGGAACTACACTCTTCCACCATTGCATCAACCCACACCTGGTGCTAAGCTTCTTCCCAAAAACTAGAAGGTTCTCTGACTTGAGCAACCAAGGCTTAATACCTCTTAGGCTGCTTATGCTGTCTCTTCTCATTCCAAGGATTTTCGACAAATCCTCTGCATCCTTCAGAATCTGTCGAAGTTCCCTTCTCATTCTTCCAATGGTGGTGGGTGGATTTACTGACTCTCCTTCTTGCAAATCCTCGGGAGTCCCAACCTTTGGATCACTATACCTTGGAGAGGCAACTAAATTTTCTGTTGTTGGTTCTTGGGGCTAGACCAAAGGCTCTTCTTCTGACTGCGTAGCAGAAGGTAGTTCTTGTGATCTTTTGAAGGCTTTCTCCTCCATGAATTTCACATCTCTTCGCACCACTACTTTCTTGATCTCAGGAATGTAGATGCGATAAGCCTTTTCATTATCGTTATATCCTACTAAATACCCCTTTTCAATAGTCATCTCTAGCTTCTTCCTCTTCTCATTGAGTACATAACAGTAAGTTGTATTGCCGAAGATCCTAAAGTGACTCACTTTGGGCTTGCTGCCAGTGAAGACACTTTCTGGCATGATCATTCCCAATGCAGTGTTAGGAGTTATGTTTTGAATGTAGATAGATGTATTACACACTTCAGCCCATAGAAATTTGGGCATGTTTTGGTCATACAACATAGCTTTGGTTGCTTCAATTATAGTTCGGTTCTTCCTTTCTGCGACTCCATTATGTTCCGGATTTTATGGAGCTATCCATTCTCTTTTGATTCCTTCCCTTGCGCAAAATCTGGTGAATTCTTTATCTATGTATTCACCTCCATTATCTGATCGCAATACCTTGATCCGCTTCCCTATCAGATTTTATACCAGTGCCTTGAACTCTTTAAATCGACTGAAGACTTCATCCTTGGTCTTCAAGAAGTAGATCCAAGTTTTCCTGGAATGGTCATGAATGAAGGTGATGAAATATTCGACACCACTAAGAGCTCTAGTGGGCATCAGCGTGCAAATATCTGAGTGTATTAGATCTAACACACCCTTGGCCCTATCGTTGCTTCTCTGATATGCTGCCTTGACATATTTCCCCAATACGCACCCCTTGTAGACATCATCCCGTTTGGTGCTCAGTTCTGGAACACCTGTGAAAGTCCTCTAGAGAGTTCTCAATGCTCCATGATGCAAGTGCCCCATTCTTCAGTGCCCTAGTGTTGAGGAGGTAAATCCCCTCTGCGGACAGAGGCGATCCCTACTAGCCCAGCAGGGGTCTAGCAACAAACAAACAATGCTATGACGCAAGCTCCTAGTTACGAATGAAAGACTTGGGATAAGAGCCTACCTGGATTCCAACGCTAGATCTGAAGAAGAGATGTCCCCGCCCTTCAGCCCTGGCAGATCACAATCCTTCCACGATCTCCGTGGATGAACACCTGCACACAGAAGAAACGAACAGATACATGCATAGGAACCAGCATACGTAACTAAACATCGGTCAGAAAAGATATTACTCGCATTAACATGATAGGAAAAGGAGTGGAACCATAATCATAGTCATCTATTAAAGTGATAAACGAATAGAAGTTACAACCAAGTTCTGACGTCGCAGCTTCCTTCGAACGGGTCTGCGGTTGTCCACGTCTCGCAAAGCTCGCCAAGGAAAGGGAAACCTCTCCAGAGTCTCGTAACAATGGTCTCCTCGCTTGAATGGGCCTTAAGGGAAAGAAGGGATTCTTTACGGCACAAAGGCACTTGGGAATAGGGAGATGCAAAGCTTCAGCACTTCAAGACTAGCTTGCCATGGATCTGAGCAAGCTTTTATAGATGGGGAAGGAGGGAGTTGGGATCCCTATTATTATGGGATTGGCCCTATCAACAAGAAAGGTTCCATAGAAGGTGGCAAAACCACTTCCCTTCCATAGAACTCCCGCAGCCAAACCTCCCAACTCAAGATAGGCAATGGTTGTGAGTTTGTTTGAACTCAACTTCCGCCATCCATATTTAAAAAACAGTCCCTAAAATGGGTGGCGCGATTGTTGCTCTATGACAGAGCGCCAAGTGGGGCGACCTCTTTACAGGATTTCCCTGATTGGCGCGAGCACTGAACTGTCTACCCGCGCCAATGCAAAAAGAGCTGTTTTTCATGGATTTTGCAAGGAGATGTCTCAAGGGGAAATGAAGCTCATACTCGGAGGGATGCATTGATGATGTTTTCAAGGCATGACAGTGTTCACAGGTCACATAATGGGTCCTCCATTGTGCGGGACGGGGAATGGTAGGGACGGTGACAAATTACTGTGTAACAGATGCCCCCTAAAGCATGAGGCCCGAGAGAGAGAGGGGTGAAATGCTTTACGAGAACATGTCCAGCTGAAGGCCCGCCGTCGGAAAACCTGCGCAGAAAGATACAACTGATATCTCAAGTACATGATGTATATATATGGTATGGATGCAGCCATCCGAACAGAGTATGCTATAATCCGGATCCAGGGTATGGGCGCAGCCATCCAACTAAGATCAAACAAATAGACTCGGGTATGGTCGCAGCCATCCAATCATTGAGTCATGTACATAATGACAATAATCCACAATCGCAGCCTGGATTACAACAAACACAATCCAGGGTCTTGCGCTCCATCTCGACCCAAATAAGTACAAGTTCTAGCATGCGAATGTGTGAGCTGATGTCGAACATGCAAGAACATCGTCTGATTACCAGCCAATGATGAAAGCTGTTAACAGACGCGAGAGAAACCACCAATAATAACAATGGTCCTCAAGGTACTACAGGTACAATCTACGGCGTGTGAATAAATGAGTTGACGTCGAACACCCGCAGAATCATTCGATCGGAAGTCAATGATGTAAACTTCACGTCGAATGCGACGAACCTGCCATTGAGGCATGCAGGCTCCAAGGTACCATCGGGAGTCTCTAGACCAACTTCCTGGATAATGAGTTGAAGTCGACAGGAAGTGACCTTGATCGAAGGTGGGCCATAATGATTCCCACATCATCGACACGAGACAGAGGAACATAATGTTTGTTGTGAATTAGGATCATATGAGAAACAGAGGAAGGTTGATATTTGCAGAGGCCAACTTCTCTTGAACATATGAACGGCACGACAATGGACTTGGCAGTATTTGACATCAACAGATCAAAGGTCATGGCGACGAGGCAGTGAACAGATGAGAGGTCAAAAGAGATTAACCAAACCCATGGAAGCAAAGTGAAACAACGAGATGAGATGTCCCCAACCCGACACGAATGCAGACAAGTGCCATGTTCAAGAGCGACATACTGCCGACGACAACGACGATGGTTCCATTTTTTCCCCACCATTTCTGGCGAGTACCCCAATTATTTTTATAACAAGCTTGAAGGGGATAGCATATGCTTGCGATATAAGTCCGCCCTTCGGGCGAATCCATCCTAGTGCATTTAACGAGTCCTAGGAAGGAGAAACTCGGAGAATGTCATTTCGACGAAATCCAATGTCATCAGGGTTTAACGAGTCTGACAAAGGAAGAACTCGGCGTCTTTTCATGTTTAGAGAGTTTGAAAAGACAGCGGAAAAGAAAACTCCACGGGTCCCTTTTCGTAAATAGTTCCCCAGATCCGAAAAGGTAGAAAACAATATCCGGGAAAACCTCCTAGTCGCGATAGGCTAGGGTATTCCTTTTTCGTAATCAATCCATCCCAGCCCGAAAAAGGGTTAAACTTATACCGGGTGAATGTCGATTCGTGTCCATTTTAACGAGATCGAAACGACAAGGGCCTCGGCGATCTTTTCATATTTAGAGAGTCAGAAAAGAGCTGAAAGATGACTCCAGAGTGACTTTTCGTGTATTTACCGAGTCCGAAAAAGTATAAAATACAACTCGTTTCCACCTTTTAAGTCGCAAAAACCTGCCGCTGCACATACCCAACAAGCGTAAAATCCATTTCCGACATAATACATGCAAATATTTGACAAAAAATAACTTTTAAAGCTCATTTAACGTCGAAAAGTTATAAATATGTCTAATGGTAAAAAATAAAATTACTTTTTACTATTTACCTTGTGGAGAGCAACAGTGGTCCATTTGGAGCAGAATCTTCTGACGGTGATTGCGACCAATCCAGGCAACCATTCAGCATCTCGTCTGTGACAGGTAAGAGGCGCTCCTTTTCTCTTTCTTTTCATGCATTTTTTAATGATTTCCCCTTAGAAATCAGCTCTGTAAGGGCACTTTTGAAATTTTAGGGCCGGGCCAAGTGGCGTGGGTATCGGGCACGGACCCGCGCCACTGAGCTCTTTTTACTAAAGGGCCCGCGCCACATGGCGCGACTGTCAGCAAAACAGTCGCGCCAGCGGCGGAACCCAAATTTCCGCCTAAAATTCTACTACTTATGCCAAATTTCTTGAATTTTGAAGCTCACAAAAGATCTAATAAGGGGTTTTGGACCATGTGAATGCAGATAAACAGTCAGAATGGCAATCGAATGGAAGGAACGAGAACACGGAGATGAGGAAGAAGAGGCCATGCAAAGCCAAGCATGTATGAATGCTCTGAGAGACTGTGGCTTAAAAAAGTTCTTCCTCACGCCATGCTTACGAGCTCAGCCTGAGCTCCTCCAATATTTGATCAACCTCTGGGATGAAAATGACCAAGTATTCAGAATACGAGACCAGGTGTTGGAATTGGAGGTCACCGACATTTACTTTGTTACCGGATTATCCCGCAGGGGTCCAATCCCTGTACTGACTGGGAGCAGACCATCAGGGGAAAAGATGGAAGAAGTAATGGCGCGGGTGTGCCGTGGGGCACAAACAGGAACAGGGAGTAAGAAGGTATACATCTCAACCATCCCTGATCTAGCACTGAGAGTTGTACTCCACACCATTACGCGGGTTGCCGGATCGCAGGCACCGCACGAGGCTACAAAGACTCAACTCTTACTGGCCTCAGAATGCATGGGTCCCCGACTGTATGATTGGGCAACAGCCGTCACGATCAACATGAAAAGGCAGCTCACAAAGTGCAAACGGGGCAAACTGAAGTAGTTTGGGTATGGTTCCATCTTAGTATCGTTCATTCTGGAACGCATACCAACCTTCCAGGGCCAAGAGGCCCATGTGGCGAGTCCGGTACCACGAGAGCCGAGAATGGCTCGCTGGGCAGCACTGATGCCCAGATCTGGAGGCGGGCAACAGATGTCCTGGAAGCCCAAGTTCTTCAGGTGGCTACGGCGCCAACTGATCGTTGTGGAAGATTGGCCCTATTCGGGAACTGACTTTACAGGGGACCCAGATCTCCCGCTACCAGAAGGAGACGACTGGGATGAAGAGCTGGGTAAGACCTCATATTTTGATTTTATGTTTATATGTTTTTTTTGTTAATACACACTTGTCTAAACACAATTATATATGCATGCAGATGTAGGACCTGAGAGACCAGCCGGGATGTCTCCTATCTCTCGGAGGACACAACTCGCCCCTGAGATCCAGGGGGAAGGCACCGGAGGAGAGGCACTGGTTCAGAACCTCGAGGGGATCGTCCATGGGATCCCAGACTATGCCCGACGGTCAGACGTACCGATGGAGTACCAGCGCCATACGGTGGGAGTTCCAAACCGGCTCCACCGAATCCTGAGGCGGCTAGTGCGTGCAGTGACGTGCTATCACGAGCACCATGCTGATTAGTCTCTAGGATTTAGCCACACCTATTTTTTGAGAGACACAGTGTCTCCGGATGTATTAAGACAATTATGTATATTTTTTGAGTTTTATGTGACGCACACTGTGCAAACATTTCGACACACACATATATATATATATACATATGACTATTTTGGATGGATCTTTCTTTACATGTGATGATGTTTTCTATATGTCATGCAAATGTCTAATACAGATGTAATCTAATGTATCAGTTACCTAACAAACGACCCAATGCGAAATGTATTCACACAATGCATTTAATCACACGTTTCATTTTTACGCAAGCTTAAAAGCACACATGAACATACACATATGCAAACTATGCTTGAAACGAGTTTTATTTTTACGCAAGCTTAAAACACAAACTATGCTTGATAATAAGAAAGACGGGCATGCCCCCCAGCATGTTGTCTCAAATCGAGGCACATGCCCCCCAAGCTTTACTCGATTGAAAATGGAGTGAAGATTGAACACACACGAGATTTGAGCTGAAACTGACAAAACTCGAATTGAATATGCTTGTGTTTCATTATTTTAACGAGGTTGACACACTTAAAAGAACTATCCTCGAACAACTTGTTTCATTGTTTTTAGGAGCTTGACACAAGTGGAGGAACTATGCTCCAAGATCCTAGTTTCATTTTTTTAAAGAGCTTGACCCAGGGAGGAAACCATGCTCTAACCGACTTACATCAAAATGAACAAGAAGGCGGCGCTTCCAAGAGTTCCACTCCTGATGGAAGGGAAAGATCCTGGAAGTCAGGACCCAATGCCCCCAGCACATTATGCACTACGGCATCATCACTGAGCACAGGCATGGGGTAAGTAGCCACATAGTTGACCTGTGGTGGAGCAGATACAACGGGTGGATAAAAACCAGGAGGGGGTGATGGCGGACCAGATGCTACATTGGGACCAAAGAACGACAGCTGATCAATGGTCACAATCCGTCCTTCATGTGGAAAACAGGCCACACGAAAAAGGGAGGAGACAAGCGCGCCCATGGCATAGGTGTAATCGCGCCCCAGGAGCAGATGGAAATCCAAGGGGCCTGGAACGACCATCACATCCATATGGACGGTTTTCCCTCCCAAAGTAATCGGTAACCTTGGAAGGATCCCCAACGGTTGACTGGTTCTTCTATTGAAAGTCAACAGATTCTGCGTAACAGGCGCAAGTGGCGGTGAACCGAAAGCTTGCCAGGTAGTTGAAGACAGAATACTAACAGAGGCGCCTTCGTCTATAATGGTGCTGGGTACGACCAGACCAAGAGCCTGTACTGTGATCTCGAAAGGCACATACGACGGAAGGTGAAATCCTGCAAATCGATTCCAGTCAAAGGAAGCGACCAAACTACTCGGAGGGGCTACCATCGACAAGCGAAGGTCTTCCCCTGATGTTACGGAAGCAGAAGCCTCCTCCATGACCTCCATCTCGAAGGCGGGAGGAATATCCTCCGCAGCCTCCATCATGGGAGGCGGAGGAGGAGCTTCTTGAAGCACAGGGACAGGAGAATATTTCTCCAAGTCTGACGAATCTGAAGAAACCAGAAGGACATGAGGAGTGTGAGATCCACTCTCGACAGAAAAGACCTGGTGCACCGCGGACGAGGCCAGTTCAACCAATCCTACGACCAATGGTTGGTCATGGCCGGATTCGTGAATTTGAATTTCTGGGGGAGTGGGATCGACCAAGGATGACTCTTGACCAATCATAGGTTCAGCTGGCAGAGGACTCAAAGAAAGCCGATTATAACCAGGTGGAAGGCGTGGTATAGAACCGGCTGGGTTGTCCAAGACTTGCTTGGCTTCGTCCATATAAGGACAAAGGTGAATGGCATGGTGCCCTTCACACAACTTACAGGGATTGGTGATCTTACCCTGCTTCTTAGAGTTCTTATCAACAACAGCTGAGGACGTGCCCCCAACTTGACTCCCGGAAGCCAAAGGCAACGGTGGGTGGCCGTTGGACCATACTTCGAGCACCTTGGGAATGCCAGGGCAGTCTCGAAGAAGATGGTCTCCCGTGCATAACATGCACGGGAACTTGACTTTCCGAGGAGGGTTGGAAGGACTATCAAGAGGATATTCCTTAGGGACAGTAGCTGTACATTTAGCCTCTCGCTTATCGGACTTCTTCTTCTTTGTCTTCTTCTTCTTCTTCTTAGCCACCTGGTTACTTGAATCCAAACTTTCACCAGGCGAAGTAGAAGAGGAGGACGCAGAAATAGGCGAAGAAGGGAAGAGGTCCACCTTGGAATCAACATGATGTTGTTCCGTCGGAGGAACTGATTGAACAGTAGTGGAGACATTCGGAACGACAGCGGTTGAGAACAACCAAACAGGCAACCCAACAGTTAACCCAGGAAGGGACAACGTCGCCATGTAAGGAGCACCAAAATTTCCAAAAGGAGGAAAATGACCAGGATTCCCTTCTGAGGGGATTCCTTGGTTGGTGAACTCCGAAAAAGTTGCCATCAAACTCAAAACCACACACGGGCTGAAAACGAGTTAAGACACACGATCAAACAGTCACAAGCAATATCTAAATGGGTGTGTTATCGTGGGAGATTGATTTTACCACATTGGAAAATAAACAAATCCTACCGTTTCATGTTTTAAGAGTCGAGAAACGATAAAAAGATGACTCTATCTCTTTCAGAGTTGATACAAGCGTGAAAGGACAAGCGCTTGACGGTCTTTTCAAGTTTAGGGAGTCAGAAAAGACCAAATGACTACTCGGGAAAAACTAGGCACAAAGGGTGTACCAAATATCCGTGAACTGCAATATACACCTTGGTTTCAAAAATGAAACAGAAATCGACCAAGGACTTTCCGTACGTGCAGGTAGTCTCCCCGAATGCTGTGTTCGGTGTATCACGAGTATAGGGCGGCAGACTCGGCTTCCTATGGATAAAGGATTGAAAACCTATAGGGGTCTCCCTTTATATACGCGACGGTACGGGGAGCGCAAGTCCGTACTAGCGCTGTCTAAAGCCAAGAGGCGAATGACAGCTGCTAGGTTTAACGACGCCGGAACACGTCTCTAGCCTAGACCTTCTAAATATGTTGCGTTAAGTTCCAATGTTGCCTTAGGTTAATTGAATAAATTTTACAATTGATCTTCAATTAAGTTTCAATTTCCAGGCCCTATCGTATGTAGTGTCTCCTAAATGCAAGCTATATGCCACGGTGCAACATTTCGTTCGATGAAAACTAGTTAAATGAGAGTTGAGAGCTTTTATACAAACGAAATGAACGGAATACAAACAAGAATATCTCTAATGCAACTAATGAAATTGCACACTTTTCATTCAAACACTAATCACTAGCAATATGGAAAAGATCACAATTCGCACTAATTTAACAAAAGCAAAAGAGATTATATATATATATTTTTTTTATTTTCAATGTTTAATGGCTAATGTGCACTGAAAACAAAAGGAACAATTTGAGAAATGATATCTAAGAGAGCGAAGCAAACAACATTCACTCAACGAAGCAAGCAACCAAATCTCTAAATCGACCCAAAGTCCCTCAAAGCAAAGAAAGACTTGAAAACTCCCGATGGACCGTGTGATCTGGGTCCAAAGCAAGGCAAACGAATTCTGAATGAAGGAATGAACAATCACTCAAAAGACGTAGGAAAACAATCAAAGACTGGTAAGAGAGCGTGGAGAATCAATCAACGAGTTGACAGGACAATCAGAACACCAAAACTCCCAATGGAGGGCTCGATTCACTAAGCCACTAGATGCCCTAGGGCTCAAATCGTGAAATCGATAGACAGAGGCAAACAACCAAAGGATAGCGGTGAATTCCAGTCAAACAAGACTCCAACACACTCAGACAATTAGAAAATCAAGAAGAAAAGTACTGGTCAAGCTCAGAAAGCCAAAAAATGAAGAAACTCAAAAAAGTCACAGGGGTGGCGCGACTGTGGCCTTGAAACTGGCGCCAGAGGCCGATTGGCGCGAGACAGACAAATTCAACAAGCGCCAAGTGGCGCGACTTTCGGGTTAAAACCCGCGCCAGTCGAGTTCTCCAATAAAAATTAAAAAACAAGCTACTCTGAAAGTAGACCAATACAAGCTAAGCAAACCAAGAAGCTAAAATAGTGAAAGAATCCAACCCAGAAGGTTCATCAAGCAAGGAGAAACAATCAGAGCGAACCAATCATAAACGGGACAAGGAAAACCGGACGATCCCCAGCGGAGTCGCCAATTTGTTGAGGAGGTAAATCCCCTCTGCGGACAGAGGCGATCCCTACTAGCCCAGCAGGGGTCTAGCAACAAGCAAACAATGCTATGACGCAAGCTCCTAGTTACGAATGAAAGACTTGGGATAAGAGCCTACCTGGATTCCAACGCTAGATCTGAAGAAGAGATGTCCCCGTCCTTCAGCCCTGGCAGATCACAATCCTTCCGCGATCTCTGCGGATGAACACCTGCACACAGAAGAAACGAACAGATACAAGCATAGGAACCAGCATACGTAACTAAACATCGGTCAGAAAAGATATTACTCGCATTAACATGATGGAAAAAAGAGTGGAACCATAATCATAGTCATCTATTAAAATGATAAACGAATAGAAGTTACAACCAAGTTCTGACGTCGCAGCTTCCTTCGAACGGGTCTCCGGTCGTCCACGTCTCGCAAAGCTCGCCAAGGGAAAGGGAAACCTCTCCTGAGTCTCGTAACAATGGTCTCCTCGCTTAAATGGGCCTTAAGGGAGAGAAGGGATTCTTTACAACACAAAGGGAATAGGGAGATGCAAAGCTTCAGCACTTCAAGACTAGCTTGCCATGGATCTGAGCAAGCTTTTATAGATGGGGAAGGAGGGAGTTGGGATCCCTATTATTATGGGATTGGCCCTATCAACAAGGAAGGTTCCATTGAAGGTGGCAAAACCACTTCCCTTCCATAGAACTCCCGCAGCCAAACCTCCCAACTCAAGATAGGCAATGGTTGTGAGTTTGTTTGAACTCAACTTCCGCCATCCATATTTAAAAAACAGTCCCTAAAATGGGTGGCGCGATTGCTGCTATATGACAGAGCGCCAAGTGGCGCGACCTCTTTACAGGATTTCCCTGATTGGCGCGAGCACTGAACTGTCTACCCGCGCCAATGCAAAAAGAGCTGTTTTTCATGGATTTTGCAAGGAGATGTCTCAAGGGGAAATGAAGCTCATACTCGGAGGGATGCATTGATGATGTTTTCAAGGCATGACAGTGTTCACAGGTCACATAATGGGTCCTCCATTGTGCGGGACGAGGAATGGTAGGGACGGTGACAAATTACTGTGTAACACCTAGCTCATTCAGATCTGTTTCATTTGCACTGCCAACTAGTGCCATTGGGGAATCAAGTTGCAGCTTGTACAACTTGTTGATTCTTACCCCGATTTATGCCTTCTTCTTCCAACTAAGGTGCTTGACATAGAATCTATTGCTAATAAAGTAGATGTCATATCCTCTGTTTTGAATTTGTGACACTAAGAGTAGATTCATCCCCAAACTCGACACATGTAGTACATTAGTGGCCCTGATTCTGTTCCTTGCCTCGGTCTGAAAAACTACGGTACCTCTCCCAATGGGAATGCACTTTGTTTTATTACCCATGGTTATTTTGAAATTCATATGCTCTTCTTGGTAGTTGAAAAAACATTCATGTACTCCCGTCATGTGAACAGAGGCTCCACTTTCAATATACTAGACATATGAGGACATAGTGCTTAATACATAAGCAAAGTATTCCTCTATTCTGGATGCCAATATAGATACATCGTGATCCATCTGTTCTATCGTGCTTCTTCCCCCTCTTGGAGAACTGTGTGAACCCTTTTGCGTTGTTACTGCAACAATAGATATTTGTTCACTGATAGATGCCCCCTATCTATTATTCATCTCTAGCTTTGATACCATGTGAGAATTTACAAATTGTTGCAATGATAGATTTATTTCTCCTACTTATTATTTCAATAATTTATTATTCATAAATCTTCCGACAAATCGAAATAAATACTACTACCACATTCACAATTATATATGCAAAGAAATAAATAGTAGAGTGTAGAAATTTGCTGAATAATGATTAATTATCCACCAAGACTATCCTGATCACATACAATTCGAATTTATATGCAACACATAATCTCTTCCACTCAGATCATCAAACATGCGGAAATAAAATCAAGCGATAACACATCAAATCATCATACACATTAATACAGTATGTATGGGGAAAGCTTATAGCTGAAAACCTCGCAGCTATTGTGTATATTATAATGGAGAAATCATGTAACAAACTCAGTACAATACTCCTCACAAGTACTCGGTACTTTCTCATGAAGTTACACACAATCTAGCTCAGTTTTGAACAGGTTACTGGTTCAAAACTCACCGCCAATTGCCTTGCCTCTATTGCGCAATCCAGGCCTGTCTATATAGAGATCCAAGGTTCGAATCTCCTTGGCTTGACTGCGCAATTGTCATGGACAAATCCTCCAAGTGTGGTGCAAATATCATGCACAACTGATGTCGCCACTGATAGCTAACTCCACCCTTTCATCTATCTCTTTCACTGGTCTCCACTGAACTGATCATGCACTGTAGTGAACTGATGTGTTCTGAGTTGAATAATGAGTTACTAATTAATGAATTAAATAATATTTAATTCACTCCACTCATAACTAATTGATTAGCTAGTTAAACTAATCTCAACTAGTTCAATTAAAATAAACAGAACACAACTCCACTAGCTGTCTCATTAACTCCACCAAACTTCTGCCACTGAAGTCCTAACTGAATTCAACCATGCATGATGCCATCAAACCCTTGGGAATAGCGTAATTCCTCTGTCAGATGCATGAGCCACTTCTGTAGCTCGAACTTAAGTGCTCCAAGAGAGTAAACTGTTGTTTAGAGTCCAAATATTATTAAGGGTAAATAATATTTGACTTCCCTATTTTTAGGAGAGGCAGTCTAAAAATAGACTTCGACCTCTTCGACCTATAGGTCACAAAAATAGAGTCCCATCTATTTTTACCAACATGACACATACTCCAAGAATCTCATACTGGAATCCCTGGACCATGCTCCATATGTTTAAAAATAGACATAGTCTAAAAATAGACTTTGCGCCAGAATTTGCCTGCGGGCCCACTTAGTGAAGGCGACTTCATTTCACTAAGCTCCATCATCTTGCTGCATTTTCAACATAGAGAACATAAGCACAAGAATCAATCACATGTACACTGTTATTTTTGGACAATTGTCCCCGGAAAAATCCAATGCGGGAAAACCGGTGCAACAGATGAGGGTTTTATTAATTCTTCAGCAAATGATATCTTTACAGGGACAATATTCGGTAGATAAATTCTGAACCACCTTAGATTGAATATCCAACTTACTCGGACAATTTTCTGACACCCAAAATAGCCCCTGCAAGCCCCTGCGTCAGTCTGTGTGATTCTCTGTGAAGTCCCAACACTGGACTTCGTGAATCTACGTGGAGACTGTGTGGGGTCTCTACGTTGCAACCTCAAGCTGCCTCCAATGACCCACTGCTGCTCTCCAACCCTGATCTCGATCACCCCTGACCTCCTTCTGCTCCTGTAACTTATCACCCTACAACTCTCCCACTGAGATCGAATTCTACATTAGAATGGATCTCCTTCGAGTACTGAGTATGTGCCCCATCTTATTTTCCAAGTGACCCTCAAGCCTTATTTTAGAATCTTCTTGTTGGAGAACCAACGACCCAAATTTAAATATTAATCAATGGATAAGATTAAATCTTGACTTGATCCATGTTTTCTAGAAGATTCACACTCTGACTTATTAATAGCCTTTAGTTATTTCATTTTCCTAAGTTTGAACTTAGGGTCTCCATTAAAATAATTAATTATTTTAATAAGTCTTGAACCGAGTGGAATTTCCACAAACTGTTTCAGGGTTCTTTGGAATGCTGTCGTCTAAGCCTCCCTGAAAGGTTTGAGACTAGGAATACTTTCGAATGCTACAAAAATAAACGGGCTCTACACACGATGATTCTAAAAAACAAGTATTGAGGAGGTTATAAAATTGAGAGATTTCTTTGATTCATATATGAGATGGGTGAGTGTTGCTCACAAGATGATTCTCGAAAACAATAATTTTCTATAAGTTGCAGTTACAAGGGATCCTAGTGTTATCACCAAATTAATCTTGATTGACTGCTCATCAATTAACTCAATGTAACTCTTTCAAACCACTTCTAACCGAACATTAGCCTCTTCAACCTAAGAGGGCTCTCTCAACTTATCAAATAATTTGCAATGAAAAATATATTATATGGCTAACTCTATGATAATGACTTGATTGTATATGATTGCAGGTGGAAAATGCAGAATATTTGCTACCATTGGGCCTATGGAGTCAATGCTAGGGAACTCAATGACAATGGCTCTCCTTGTGGAAGCTGAGGCATGTAGATATTTAATGAAAGGACAACACACACAGAATTTACTCAATAGATAATTTTTCAAAGGAAATCAGAGCATGAGAAACATGAATTCTGGGTAATGAACATTAAGATATTGAAAGTAGGATATTGAGAAAGATATACAATAGTTTAATGCTTGAAGGAAGTCAGAGCATGAGAAGCACGAATTCTGAGTAATCAAACATTAATATATTGAAAGAAAGTAGCAAGATACGTAGGACAAGGTTCATGAAAACATCAAATGAATCTCAGGTGAAGGAGAAAGCCCACAGCCACTGTCTATTACTGATCAAAACAATTTACAATAGTAGTAGTCACAAGTAACATCTTCCAAACCTTTTCTCTTCCACATTCTCACTATAAATAGACTTAGGTATCTTTACATTGATCCTCTCAACAAAACTAAGCCTTTGAATGCTTCTTTTGACACCTAATCTAACCATAAACTAGATATTTGGAACTAGAAACTCACACCTAGTAACTTAGGAGTTAGAGTCCTAACATAACTCAACTACCTATTTATTACATATTTATCTTAAAGGATAATCCAACTACATCGAAAAGAAACATGTGCTTTAACCACACTAATCACAATCAAACATAAATATCTTCATTGTCTTCATGAATTTGTTCTTCCTATTTTTCAGGAGTTGTTGCCATCTCACATAATGAAGTACCTCCATAATGAATAGTAGTTTGAAGATGAGCTGGACAACTCCGTGGACCAGACCTTTATGAAAATATTATTCTAACCATCTTTGACCTCTCCATATTATCAACTGACCTTTAATGCAACCTTTCAAACCAAAATTTCTTCAAAATTAACTTGTTGCAAAAACAGGGGAAAACAAGGCAGTTTCGTAGCAACTTTTGGTAGCAAATTTAATTTACCCATTTCCACCACCTATTAGCTCTCTTTTATTTCATGGATCTGTTTGATATGTTTAAAGAGCTAATACAAAATTTTCCCAAGCTTTAATTTCAATTTTAACCACCCTTTTTATCAAAAATTCATATTTAGAAATTTTGTAGCGTTTTTTTGGCTTCAAGCCTGAAGCACGCTACAAAACTACTTGATATCGCTGAAAATTTCAAAATCTTCCTTTTTCCTCCAAATTTCACATGTAGGTATGAAAAGGTGATATAATGAAATATTACAAGACAAACTTGCATGTTACCCTCTTCAAAAAAGCATTATTTTCACCTTTAGCAAGTTAATTTGCCAATACAATGACTTTGTTTTTTCTCAAACAATAGGGTGGAGAGATGAGCTCCTATATCCCTATCCTTGATAGTTGTTGAAAAAATGGAGGAGGTTTTTGTAAATCATGATGTTATGAAGAAAAATGTCACTTGGTTTTTTTAAAACCATCTCCAGCTATCCAGAATATGCATTAGAAAAACATGTATAAAACAAGGAAATTCTGGATTCTGAAAATAGGTCCCAGAGACATCTTTGAATCTCCAAAATGGTAGCACCTGTGAAAAAAATGAAGGAGGTTATTTTTTTTTGTTCTGTTCTTGACAATAACCTCTCTCAATATTTCATATTTCAACTCTTTTCATCCATAATATTCGCTTGAAATTGACTGCTCAGACAGTCCAAAACACAACAAATTCCTTGTTAGCTCTAGCAGAAATTCAAGCAACCTGAATTGGTGAATGCTTCAGAAAAAAATAGGTTCCTCCATCAATATCTTAAGGTCCATGAGATTATATCTAACCACAGATCCTACTTTGTATGCTTTATCCTTCATGGCCATATCCCTTTTATAACCAAGCTACCCTCTTAAAAAGGTGACACCTGTAAAGACAAATTTGATAGCAAGTTGTTTGCCACAAAGCTAAACTCTTTAAGGATGACATTGAGATGCTTTACATGCAAAGGTTGAAGGGTTAATGACAGAGAGTAGCTTGGGTGATCTGTTTAAAAAAAAAATGAAATTCAAGTATGAGAGGGAAAATGTCAATTGGAGTGATGAAGGTGGAATGATGACAAACCCTTATGATTTCACATTTGGATGACTATCATAACCTACTACGTGATCTCATATTTCACCTGTCTAATAAAAAAGTGACACCTCACACCACTTTGGCCCTTTGGCTGAAAAAACACATTTTCATAGCGAAGACAGTTAGGCTTCTGAAATATTCGCTACAAAACTATTAGGCAATTTCGTAGCGAAATTTGTAGATTTCCTTTGTAAATCGCTATGAAAATCTGAAAAATTGACTAATGGAATATTTTGTGGTAAAAAGGCATGAGAATGAAAACTAGATGAGATTAGGTTGATTTGACATGATATGACATGGTTTGGGATGGGTTTTAAACTTAGGGTAGACTTCATCAAATGCAAAAAAAATTCAGCTATCCCAAAAAATGACTTAGGAGACCACATCAATTTTGGTGAATGACCTGCATGACCCTATCAATGAAATTTTTAAAACTTAATGAGTGATAACAGTGGCTCCACTTGGGATGGTGTGCCCTTTTGGTACACCAAAGAACTTGTAGTTCCAGTGCCATCCATCTTTTTGGAAATAAACTTCTAAAATTTTCCAAGCCTTCTTCAAACTCTTATGGCCTTCACCTCGGGCTCAAGCTTGATGATTACTAATGAAAAACCAAATTTGTACCTACTGAAAATATGCTTAGTCTACTTTGAGCTTATTCACACACACTCCTACCTACCCTAACAACTGCAATCTTCATGTTTGATTCAAGAAACATGAAACCTCCAATAAAGCCAGTCAATGAGCTGATCTGATACCTGTACTCCTTGACTGCACTTGAACCAAAAGAAAACTTTATTCCAAAATGATAAAGGTAAGAGAACATGGGTCTGATTTTCACAATGAAAACCTAATTGGTAATTTGGATTGTAGAACTCTTCCATGTAGTCAGCTATAGGATCATAGAAGACATAGTTTGTTTGATAATCCTCAAGACATTCTGCAGTTTTAGACAGCTCATATATGCTTTCTTTAGCAACATAAGATTTCAGTTGTGTGTTATCAAAATAATTTTCAAGAACAAGGCATTCTTCCTCAATCTCAAAAGAAAAGGTAGCATCACCTTCTCTTTGTATTTTGGCATGAAATTTTTTTGAAAAGACTGATTTTAACCATGAAGACTATAGGATTGAATTTGATCTTCTAAAACTTCCATGTCTTTCTCAATGTCCTTAGAAACTTCGTCCAAAAATTGAATCTTATATTCTGACATGCACTCAAATGAATTTAAATAAGAAGACAAGGACAAAGAAAAATTTCCATCCACTTCCTCATTAGTGTGATCATCATTCCATTGTTTAAAACCTTGAATGGAAGGAGAATCTGCCACCAGCTCTGTTCTTTCCATCCAAGTTTCCAAAAAAATAAGCCAAAAATCTGCAAACGACTTAATAGATCTAACAAGAAAAATTTCAATCCATTGTTTATATTTCCCTTGAAATGAATCATAGAACAATATGATGAAAATATCTTCATGTCTGACTTTAAGAAGCTCAGTAAAGTCACGGAAATCTGATATATGCTTCAAGGTCAAACTCAAATCTTCTCCATTAAATTTTGGACCATTCCTTAAAAAATATGCATCCTTGGGAAAAGGATTTGGGAAACCATAAATTTCTGAAAAAAATATACACATGCATACCTCGAAACAAGAATGGCAGCATCTGAGTTGTTCATAAGTCCAGTGGAATCACCATGGAGCTATGTCCTTCAACAATGGAGTCACCAAGGTAGTTCTGTAGCCTCAAAAATTTCTGCGCTCCTTCTAACTCCAAGAGTTCATCTTCACTGTTTGAACAAAAATTTCTGGAAATATGTCTTCAGACTCCTGGTAGATGCACCAAAATGTTATAAGCAAATTGATCTTGATTGGTTGCTCATCAATCAAATGAATGTAACTCTTTCAAACCACTTCTAACTAAAGATTAGCCATTTCAGCCCGAGAGGGCTCTCTTAACTTATCCAAGGATTTGTAATGAAAACTCTATTAGATGGCTAAATCTATGATAATGACTTGATTGTATATTATAGTAGGTGGAAATGTAGAAGATTTTCTACCGTTGGGCTTATGGAGTCAGTGCTAGGGAACTCAATGACAATGGCTCTCCTTGTGGAAGCTGAGGCATGTAGATATTTAAATGAAAGGACAATGCACACAAAATTTACTCAATATATAAATGTTCAAAGGAAATCAGAGCATGAGAAACATGAATTCTAAGTAATGAACATTAAGATATTGAAAGCAGAATATTGAGAAAGATATACAATAGTTTAATGCTTGAAGGAAGTCAAAGCATGAGAAGCACAAATTTTGAGTAATCAAACATTAATATATTGAAATAAAGTAGCAAGATACATAGGATAAGGTTCATGAAAACATAAAATGAATCTCAGGTGAAGGAGAAAGCCCACAACCACTATCTATTACTGATCAGAACAAATTACAATAGTAGTAGTCACAAGTAACATCTTCCAACCCTTTTCTCTTCCACCTTCTCTCTATAAATAGACTTAGGTATATTTACATTGATCCTCTCAACAAAGATGAGCCTTCTATTGCTTCTTTTGACACCTAATCTAACCATAAACAAGATATTTGGAACTAGAAACTGACACCTACTAACTTAGGAGTTAGAGTCCTAACATAACTCAACCACCTATTTATTACATATTTATCTTAAAGGATAATCCAACTACATCGAAAATAAAAATCTACTTTAACTACACTGATCACAATCAAACATAAATATCTTCACTGTCTTCATGAAACTGTTCTTCTTATTTTTTAGGAGTTGTTGCCATCTCACATAATGAAGTACCTCCATAATGAATAGTAATTTGAAGATGAGCTAGACAACTCCGTGGACCAAACCTGTATGAAAATATTCTTCTGACCATCTTTGACCTCTCCATATAATCAAATGACCTTTAATTCAACCTTTCAAACCGAAATTTCTTCAAAATTTAACTTGCTGCCAAAATAGGGGAAAACAAGGCAGTTTCGTAGCAACTTTTGGTAGCAAATTTAATGTACCCATTTCCACCACCTCTTAGCTCTCTTTTATTTTATGGATTTGTTTGATATGTTTAAAGAGCTAACAAAAAATTTTCCCAAGCTTTAATTTCAAGTTTAGCCACCCTTTTTATAGTCATCTTCAGAAATTTCATAGCGTTTTTCTAGCTTCAAGCTTGAAGCACGCTACGAAACTACCTAATATGGCTGGAAATTTCAAAATCTTCCTTTTTCCTCCAAATTTCACTTGTAGGTCTGACAAGTGATATAATGGAATATGATAAGACAAACTTGCCTCTTACCCTCTTCAAAAAGCATTATTTTCACCTTTAGCAAGTTAATTTTCCAATACAATGACTCTATTCTTTCTAAAAAAATAGGGTGCAGAGATGAGATCCCATCTCCCTATCCTTGATAGCTGTTGAAAGACTGGAGGAGGTTTTTGTAAATCAGGATGTTCTGAAGAAAAAAATCTCTTGTTTTTTTGAAAACCATCTCTAGCTGTCCAGAATCTGCATTATAAAAACATGTATAAAACAGGAAAATCCTGGATTCTGTAGGTCCCAGAGACATCTTTGAATCTCAAAACTAGTAGCACCTGTAAAAAAAGTGAAGGAAGTTATTTTTCCCTATTTTGTTCTTGAAAATAACCTCTCTCATTATTTCATAATTCATCTTTTTTTCATCCATAATATTCGCTTGAAATTGACTGCTCACACAATCCAAAACACAACAAATTCCTTGTTAGCTCCAGGAGAAATTCAAGCAACCTGAATTGGTGAATGCTTCAACAAAACTAGGTTCCTCCATTAAGATATTAAGGTCCATGAGCCTGTATCTAACCACAAATCCTCCTTTGTATGATTTCTCCTTCATGGCCATCTCCCTTTTATAACCAAGCTTCCCTCTTAAAAATGTGACACCTGTAAAGACAAATTTGATAGCAAGATGTTTGCCACAAAGCTAAACTCTTAAAGGATGACACAAAGATGCTTTAAATGCAAAGGCTGAAGGGTTAATGACATAGAGTAGCTTGGGTGATTTGTTTAAAAAAAAATTAAATTCAAGTATGAGAGGGAAAATGTCAAATGGAGTGATGAAGGTGGAATGATGAAAAACCCTTATGATTTCACATTTGGATGACTTTCATAACCTACTAGGTGATCTCATCTTTCACCCGTATAATAAAAAAGTGACACCTCACACCACTTTGGCCCTTTGGCTAAAAAAACACATTTTCGTAGCAAAGACAGTTAGGCTTCTGACAGATTCGCTACGAAACTATTAGGCAGTTTCGTAGCTAAATTTGCAGTTTTCCTTTGTAAATTACTACGAAAACCTAAAAAATTGATTAGTGGAATGTTTTGTGGTAAAAAGGAATGAGAATGAAAACTAGATGAGATTAGGTTGATTTGACATGATATGACATGGTTTGGGATGGGTTTTAAACTTAGGGTAGACTTCATCAAATGAATTTTTTTTTAGCTATCTCAATAAATGACTTAGGAGACCACATCAATTTTGGTGAATGACCTGCATGACCCTATCAATGAAAGTTTTAAAACTTAATGAGTAATAACACCTAGAAAAATTTTGTAACAATTGTAAGAGCACGTGGAAAAGAGTAATGAAACTCAAGCACATGTCATTAATATCATCAGTATTGTACCATATTATAATTTCATGCAATATTTTTTGCACAAAGTCATTTTGATCTTTAGACTGGTAATATGTTCTGGAAGAGACAACGCAAGGCATGGTTGTGTTGTGAGAAATTAGCACGTAATCCTTCTTTACAGAATGGTGACTGCAAACCTTGTGCTGCCTTGTTACATATGTGGCTATATCTGCATCGTGGTTTTCAAGATGACAAGCAACTCTGGAGGCTTGCAAGTGATGTTTTTAAAGAGTGGTGTGACTATCATGTAGGAAGAAGTTGGTAACATTACCACACATTAAATTTTTTCATGCTCAAGTTTTACTTTGATTTTGTCATCATGATATCCAATTGCTTGTAATTATATAGAACTATACAGATTATGGAGATTTGGTCCATGTTGATTATTACCTGCAATGCTTCCTATGCTTGCAACTTAAATCGTCATGCATCACAAACTTCTATTACTCATACAAAATTTTATTTGAGTTGACCCATGGCAGCATAGGTCCTAATACATCAAGCAAATCATACTCCTTTCTATGTGAGAAATTAGGTTCTCAATCGTCTACATAACTTGTTTTGTTGTGATTCAAATTTTCTTCTGTTGCGACTATAAAATTGTAATTGTGAAAGAGATCACAAGTTAGGCCATAACTTTAATGCATGCAAGAAATATAAGAATACATCTATCTTGCATTTGTTTTGTGGAGTTGTTCTCAGTGTTTTAGAGTTGTAAATATAAACTGTTTTTTGTAGTATTTTTTTGGGTTCTCTAAGAATGATTATCAATACTATGAGTGGCATCTAGTTGTTGAAATTTGAAGGCGGTGTTCATAAAATCATAGATGACATGTTGTGTTTTGTTTATGCAGGAAATGAAACCTTGTTTATCTACAAATATAATTTTAGCTAATGCCTCTATGCTCGAAACCCCATAAATGAACTATATTTAATATCTTAAACAGGGACTGACTGTAAATAATTTTGGTTCTTGTATTACATTGTGAACAACTTCCCTAAAGCGGGGGAATCCACAAACTTTTCCAATCGAAACTTCATTAATTTCTTCCTGCTGTAAAATTCATGTTGTAAAACATTACAATCTCTTATATTTTTTTATTCGATTCCCTTGAAAGAATATCATGTTTCGTTTAGATCGTTTTTTTATTTTATTTTTTGTTTATAACAAGAACGAGAATGAAAATTCTATTACTTCAAATCTGCATAACATATGCAGTTGTTACATTCGCAAGATCATTCAAAACTTGAGACATGGAAAAGATAATTCTTTTATGGCACTGGTTTTTCATAGGACCGTTTTCCCCAAAATTTAAAAGGTTTTCCCAGATTTCCTATTATGCCTATACACATAAATGTGCCAAAAACTTGCAAAATAAAATAACATTTATAGATAAGCATATATATAAGTTATAATTAGAAGGGTCACCCTTTGTCTTGTTTTCATCCTGGTTGGTTGAGGCATTTTCATTTAGATCTGAAAGTAGTTTCACTACTATGGGCCTCTTGCTACTTGACTGCACTAGTTCAATCAGTCCATGAGCCAGAATGGAGTAGAAATTTTCAATTTGTTGATGAAGATTTATCAACTCTTCTATTTGTCGAATGATAGTCCAGTGCTCCAGTGTTATGTCCATAATTGTTGTTATACTCAAGACAACTTTGATTATGTTTCATTTGCAGGGTGTAGATATCCTCTTGCAATTGGTTAATTGTGTCCTAGAGGGGCCTTAGATTTGCATTTTTTGCTTTCTCCATTTGCCCCACTTAATTCAAATCCAACTGAAGCTTTTCTCTACAAACCAATTTAAATACCCAATTACCCAGACTCTGGGTGAAGATTCTCAGGAAAATAGACAACTAGAAAAGGAACTAATAACTTGCTTCTACTTGAATTTGAACTCCTAAGATCAGGAGTAAGGTTTATTCTCTCTAAATTTTGGAATTCAATTCCTTCTGTTTTTCTCCATTTCAATTCAAAGAGTCTCGGGAAATCAAAGACCATGTAATATTCCTAATTAGATTTTAGCTAGTTGGGATATTAAATTTTGCATCTGTTAATAAAATAGATGAATAAGTGGGTAGAGGGACCCTTAAATCTATTTGTGCAAGTGGATCAGTGTATCTAGTTGAATAAATCACCCCTTAGTGTGAATGGGGTCAAGTTTGACAAAATCAACAATGCAGTCATGGAGGGAGTGGAGATAGTGGAGGACATCGCAGTCATAATGGGAGGAAGTCTCCATGAGAGTAGCATCATTATTGAGAGGGGCCAAGGGGGAGGAGGCTCACAATGCATATAAGGAAGGGGATGGCAGCCATAGAGAGCATTCTAAATTTTTTTATGTTTGGTATTTTATGAATTTTTGCATGCTTCAGCTATTTAGCGGAGTCTGCTTTGCTGTTTAGCACAAGGGTGTTTCCGGGCAGAGATCCCAACCTCATCCTTGGGGGACTTTGAGTTCCCACTCAGGATAAGTTCCTTTTAGCTTCATTCCATCATCCGACATCATAAAAATCTTCAACCACCTTCAACAGTGTAGTCTCCTTCAGGAATTGCGCAATCTAGGAGGGCAGTTTCAGTGGAGGTTTGATAACCCAAGTTCTTGAGCTTGTTTTCTAGTGAGGGGAGCAACCCTTCATCCAGAAAGTCAATGGGGAGGAGTATCATCCATTTTACATAATATCAGCCACCTCTTGGTAGTTACCCAGCTGTAGAGCATAATTCAGCCCTAGGGCTGCATTTTTCATCTTGTGTATTTCCAGAAACCTTTTCTGGGTTATCTTGGAATTGTGCTAGAGAGCCTAGATCTATGATCCCAACATTTTCTGATCACTATATCAGCAGATCTATGCATTCCTAGTTTCCAGCAGTAGTTATTTCCAGTAGGAATGCACATTCATGGCCTCCCAACAGTTTATGTAGCAGCGGTTTTTCATGTATGGATGTATAGGGTCATTTGAGGCTTGTTTTGCCTAGCTTGAGTGTATTTTCCTCAAGATCTTGTACTTCATTTTCTGCTATCATATATAATAAAATGGCTCAATGATCAGCTCATGTTTTGATGTGTTGATGTTTATTGAATTTTCCAGTTTTATGTTCAATATTCATGTTTTTCCTATTTTGGAATATTACTATGGTATCAGAGCATAATCTTGGCTCAGCTTGTGGGGCATTACATCTATAACATCCAGAGCAATGGATGAAAAGGAGTTTCATAAACTTCTTCTCCAAACTATGCAATATATTTCCAAATAAATCAAGGAGGTGAGGTTAGAAAGACAGAAGGAATCCCCTATGGGGCTTCAACATGGAGAAAGTTCCGACACATCACATCATTGGTGTGAGCAACCAGGAGTAAAGCAAGTTTCCCAATGCTCCACCATCCCTACATTCCTAGTAGTGGGAAATGAGGTTGGAGGACCCCAAGAGGAGGAGACTCTTGGTGATTACTTCCTAGAATATGAATCTCAATATCAAAGGTTCAAAGAGCACATGGACTTCTAAGAGTTTCGTCGGATCAAGGATAATAGAAGACCCCGTAATAACAATAGAGGTGGAGGGTACATGCAGAAAAATGATCTGCAATGTACTATGGGTAGATTATTTCTACCTACTTTTTATGGGTCACCCAAGTGCACAACCAAGGCTTGGGTAGAGAAATTATACATTTGTTTCTAACTAAACCAAGTTCCAGAAATTGAAGCCATTAAGATAGCAGCGTTGCACCTTGAAGGTGTACACATGAATGGTGGTTTCATGGTCTATCTACATTGGGGCATGCAAGTGTGACTGCATATGCAGAATTCACCCAGAGGTTGGTGGAAATATTTGACCAAAGATATCCAGAAGCACACTTTTTTGAGCTAGCTAAGCTCAAGCAGTTAGGAGATCCAAAGATCTATATCTCTGAATTTTTGAAACTTTCATTCATGGTGCCAGATCTGTCTACAAATAGAAGAGTATATATGTTTATTGATGGCCTAGCAGAGCCTTTGCATGGTTTGGTAGAATCCACTAGACCAACTATGCTCTAGGATGACATTGAGA